>JAOBSW010001078.1:0-44481 GCA_026214975.1 Gentiana macrophylla
TGCAAGCTTTGGAACTCCTTTAGGGTCTTGTGGGAGGTTTCAACAAGGAAGTTGTCATGCTATGGAGTCATATAACATACTAAAGAAGGTACGTTTTACAGACTCAGACATTTCTTTTCTCTATTTTATGAAAACGTGAAATGAATCATAATCTCTACAACGTATGAATATATATCATGTCTTTTATGCACTACACATGTATAATTTAAACATATTGTATTTTGGGCCCTTTGCACCACGTTTAATCTACTTGTGCACCACTCGATCATGCACCATGTGTGCGTAAACGACTTTGTGAAAGTCGGTTTTGAGCCTAACCGAATTTTAAGTAGGTTAAGGAAACAAGAACCGAGTTTATCAATGTCGGTTCTCACAATACATCTACGAAAAGTCAGTTCTATTGTGGTGCCCGAGTAGATTGAGTGTTGTGTAAATAATAATCCTCTAGTATTTTACAACTTTGACTAGAGTCGGGCTAATTAGGTCACGGCCTAGGGCTCTTCCTCGAAATCCACATTTTTAGGGCCCCTGTTTTATTGTCTTTGGGTATATTTGCAGAAGTGTTTGGGACAACAAAAATGCTCGGTGACAATATCAAACAATAACTTTGGTCAAGATCCATGCCCTAATGTGCTCAAGCATTTATCGGTAGAAGCGATTTGTTCGCCGGTGTAACGCAAAGCCAGATTACGACCTTACAACAACAGTCGTATTATAAAGTTTGTCTAATTACGAAAAAATTCAGAAATATAACCTTTGTAGAAATATTATACCAAATTGCATTGGTCTTTCACAAGTGTATATCGTGAAATATACACGAAAGAAAGCATACGATATATGTCATGTGGTACGGTCTTTCTACACTGGCTGTACCGTAAAGTTTCTCTTTGATTCCAAGAAGTTATTATAAGTGTGCAAAATTAGGTGGTTGTCTAAATGCATTTAGTATAGTATTTGTATTTAGATAGCTATGCATATACATAGAGTGAGCTTTTCTTAATGACATCATATTAAATATACTTTGAGGCACCATCAAAGGTGGCTTCAGGAATTCGAGATAGAAATAGGAAATTTGTCATACTTTCTATCTTTTAAACTTAACCTTATAAATTATCAGTTAACCTTATAAATTATAGTTCACTATGACTATATATATATATATATATATATATATATATATATATATATATATATATATATATAAGTTTATTTTTCTCTAGTGTGTTATTTTTTTAGTGGGTCTGTTGCCCCATATGTCTGTAGATGCAATCTGATAGGCACAGGCGTAGCATTGACATTCAATCTATAGAAAGTCGAAGGTAACCTCGATATTTAACTATCATGCAGATGTCGAGTGTCTATTTTTGACATCTGTAAAGTCAAACTTAACCTAAAATGTCATTGCATTATCTAACTAGAATTTGTACCACAATTGATTCTACATAGGGGTGTGTACGGATACGGATAATCCGAAAACCGAATCGAACCGAGATAATTCGTTCGGTTGGTTGATTAATAAGACCTCTCTTATTCATTTTCGGTTTTCAAAATGGAAAAACGAATTTTCTTCGATTTACGGTTAGTCTTTGTAAATTATCCGAACCGAACCGAAAACCAATCAACCAAAACCGAAGCGCAAACCGAATCGAATCCAAACCGTTTATATCGAACCGAACCGAACCGAAACCAAATATAAAAATAAAACCGTTTATAACCATATAGTGAATTAAAGCTCATTGTAATTGTATAATTTGGATGGAATTTGGTTATTTCGGTTTGGTTTTCGGTTAATCAACCGGTTATTTCGGTTCGGTTCGGTTATCGCTAATTATTTACTTTTGATTTTTTGTTTTTCGTTAACGAACGGAACCGCACCAGATTATTTGGTTCGGTTCGGTTCGTTTTTCTTTACAAAACTGTTCGGTTTCGGTTCGGGTTTTCAATTAACCGAAAATTTCGGTTCGGTTTCGGTTACGGCCATTAACCGGTTCGAACGAACCGTGTACACTCCTGCACCACTTTACCCGTGCATCACAGTAGAATCGACATCGTGAAAGTCGGTTTTAGAGTCAAAAACCGATTTCCCACGGAGTCGATTTTAAATCGATCTTAGAAAAGCGGCTTTTGGCTCGAGAACCGAGTTTCAGAAGATGAATTCAGTGAAAACGTTGTGATGCATCACTAGAACGGGTGCCCGGGGTGCAAATAAAAAACCCCATATAAATTTCTTCGAAACATCTTATGTTAAAAGAGACCTATTCTAATTGTCGTACTTTTCTATATTTCATTAGTAAAGAACATTTCAAACTTTTACCTAGTATACTAGTTTTGAACATGACTATTCCATTTTCAATTACAGTACACACGTCTGTACAAATCCTATATATATATATATCTTGCTTTAAAACTCCAGTGCATTACATGCAGGATAAAAAAAAAAAGAAATCTCACCTAAAAGAAATATACACATGTGAACATACAATAATAAAAGTGTAAAACACAACACCAAAAAAAAGTGTAAAACCATGCCATATAAACATGATCTTGTTCTACGTACTGAAGGTAGACACCTACAATAAAGGTGCTTTAATCTGCAAATGTTTAGCATTAAATAATAGTAATTTTAATAATTGGAAAATTAGGGATAAGGACAAAATCTGGAATATTTTTAAGTAACAGGACAACTACATATTTTTTATAGGGAGAAGGACAACTGCATAATTTTTATAGCGATAAGGACAAACAAATGAATCCCGAAAATCGGTGAATCTTCTGGTGAATCCCAAAATCGTGAATTTCGACGTTGAATTTTGATGATGAATCCGAAAATCGGTGAATCTCGACAATGAATTTTGAAAATTAGTGAATTCGATGAATGAATTTTAAGTGAATTTAAAGCAATGAATTTCGAACACAAGTGAATTTCGGCGGTGAATAAATAGTTTTGTTCTTTATGCAAAAGTTTCAAAAGCGCCCTTCTACTCGATTGATGAAATATTTTCGCCCTTCTCCTCATTCCCTTTAATAATTGAGAATTTCCTACCCACAATTATTCAAGGGATGATATAATTGATGGTCATTGACCACCATAAAATTTGGCATAATAATAATAGTCTTGCTCCTTTTGTCATTAATTTTCATCCTATATCACGCAAACTTTGTCATCCACGGTTGTCTCAAAGCATTCGAACCAAAGAATAAACAAATGATCAGGTTATGGAATGCACCATGCACAAATTTTATTAATCTTCATTCAAAGAAAATTTCTCTTTACATTATTAGAGAGAATTGAGAACTTCATGCTACTTCTTTCCGCACTCTACCCAATCATACCCAGAAAAAAAAGAGATTCCCGTTACCACAATACTAAATCGGCGTTGCAATTAGCCACATACACATTTGAGAAAAATCGAATCCACGATCAATAACAATCCATATTTGAATTCAAAATTCTGGGTGAATTGAAATTTAAGGAGACATTAGCTATATCATTCGATACCGTAAAGGAAGATGATGCAACCAGACACCTTATTATTCCTTGCTCATGAGGTTATAAGGTTCCAGAAGATTGTGATTCATCTTGGGATTGAGAGAATAATAACCTGCATCAAATATCTTCTTAAGGGATAAACAAAAAAATGTATTTAGAAATGGAATTATCAAATATCATTATCAAATAATTGAGAAGGGATCATCGTTGAAATCAATAACCTTTACCATTAAATAAACTATTAACATTTACCATAACATAACTATAGACCAGACCATTGAATGGAAATAACATCAATTTATTTTCTTCAGCTTTCGAAATATGCATTTCGATCAATCTTTTCTTTCCCTGTCTGCCAAAAATGTTTTCATAAGCAGTCCATCATCTCGATCTTCAATGTTCTATAGCATAGATATAAAAGAAAATAAAAAAACACATGAAACAATAATAATATTTAGTCACAAAATGCTCCACCAGATGAACCAAAATACCACGCATAACGGGGTTTTGATATAGGTCAGAAAACAGGTTAAGAGAAAAATCGAGCAAAAAAAATGGAGGCAAATCAAATCATTATTCTTTAACCTAACCAAATGGAGGGCAACTAAGTTCCAATTAACCTGGCTGCCATTGGTTTTCTAATGTCGTCCTCTTCATGAATCAATCTTTGAACACGGGCAAATAAGAAAACCAAGCACATTCATCATGAAATTCTGCATAAAATCACAGTAAAAAAAGTGATCATTTTGTATAAATGATGCTTCGTAAAAAAATATGTACAAAAGAGATTTCATTTCAGAACTAATCAAACATTGTCACACAAACTGAAAATCATAATCGACCATTCTCACATATTAATAAAATAAATAAATAAAAACCCAGCAAAACATTTCAAACTAATGACACGTGCATACATGCCTTAATAGTAGGAAACATAAACTCAAAAAGTACCTCCTAGATTAGGAAATGAAGGTTCAGACTGAGATCTGCATGAAAGGATTGGCACACTAACCAGGGCATAAGAAAAAGGGAAAACCATTACGAAACACCACACCATAATTTCAAAACAATGAATAGACATGCAATATGAACTACAATTATGCAAATCAAAAAATATGATTGAACCACCCAATCTGTATGTGATGAATGATAAATAATCCCTTGATAGGTGAAATTTTAAATTAAAACCCTTGCAGAAAGTTTTGCAAGTGGCATACATTACAACCATTCATTTCTAACCTCTCACACACGATAAAAGTGTATTATGTGAAAGAGAGTAAAAATGAGAGGCTCAAATGTATGCCACTTTGTATAACTTTTTCTACAAATTTGCACCATAAAATCTCTCGATAGATAGAACTTCTCAACTATTGTAGATTTTGTATGTTCTTCAACCTATCAAATAACATACAAAAATAGATACAAACAGAAAATTATACATCGCAATAAAAAATTGTATACTCTGTCGCGTGTCATTGCTCCTTTTGATGACGATTACTTCCTCAACCTGTAGAATTGGTAGGATTGAACACATTGAATAAGAACAAAACAGCTAAGCAGAGAGGATATATATCAATGATTCAGAAAAACATTTATTGAATAAAAAGATTAAAAACCAAATGAGAGAGTAATTTACCAATATAGAGCCGCCAACCGTATATCAATGGAGTATCAACATCCCGATAATCAACCTTTGATTCCTATTGAATCACAAACCAAAAAAACAACACCCATATCTTCAGGGAACAAAATTATCTAAGATGAGTGCAGAATACAGTACACTACCCCATCAAATGTGTGAAACGAATAGGCACTAATAAAGAAAACAAAAATAAATTCATAAATCAAGACAACAATCGCACCGAAAGTCTAAAAAGAATATTTTAAATAATACTTAATTAGAAGAAAATAACAGGTGCGAAGTGGAAATATGACAATCCATACCTTTGATTTTCTAATTTGAGAAAGGAAAAAAGTGACCTTTGAGAAGTAGTAAACTGAAGCTCTGAAATAATCAATGTCCCTTCCCTTGGATTCATTTACGGAAACCACAGAGATATGATAAGAGGAAGATACGGTTAAAATTTTAGCGAATTGAGGAGAAAATTTTAGAAGAGCAGTAGTGTTTTGAATCACAATCACTTTGAAGTTGAATAAAAGTGGAAAGATTGAGAAACTTATGCCCATGCGGAGGATTTTTTTTTAGTTGTATTCACATATTTTTAGGATTTGAAAGTTAGAGAGGAAAGATCACACAGAGAAGGGAATCGAGGAAGTTAAGCAAATGATTTGATTTTATTAGCTGTATTCATTGATTTTTTTATATTATTATTATTGATTTTATTTTATTAGGTGTATTCATTGATTTTCTTAAAAAAAATTTGTTATTATTATTTGGGTTAATTACTTAAAAGTATAGTTTTTATACTTATTAGCCCCATGGGACATAAAGGAATCTGTTGACTTATAAGGACATAATATATCTACATAGACCAAAGTACCCATAATCTAATAAAATAACCTAAAACCATAGGGAACTCGAACAAAGATAATGGAGTCTAAGCAGGCATTCAAAGAATCGAAGAAATCAAATGCTTGATTGAATAATCCCGATTTGGGCATCTCGGGATCATCTGTTTCACGGCATTGACTCAACAATTCACATTCGGTGTTTCTTCACCAACAAAATGGATCGTCATCTCGGTCCCAAATTCGAGATCTCTCCGGGCTCACTACCGGTCATATCATTCATCACCGTCGAATATTCCTCCCGGTTTACGACCGCCTCATTTTGCCGATCCTCCGCCGGAGAACCAAGATCGGAAGGCGGAATCACTCTCCTCCAACGAATCGAGTCGGGTTTGTTCAAACATTTCAAAAATGGTGATACATCAAGGTTGTGGTGGGTGTTCTTAGGGGTATGGGGTGAAGAGTTTGAAGGGGGTAGAGTGGTGGAATTTTAAAAGTGTGAGGATTTAATTTGAGGGCTTGAATGGAATTGCGAGTTTTCTCTAGACATGGCGAGTCTTTTAGATGCTCAAGGGACATGCTTGATAACATTGAATCACAGGTAAACCTCTTAGAACAACAAAATTCACTACATCAGTGCATACATTTTTATCACATGTTAAAATGCTAAAACATTGTTTCCTTTCCTTAAACAAAACAAAAAAAAAAATTACAGGTTGCAAATGCAGTAGATCATGTACAGTCTGGGAATGTTGCTCTCCAAAGAGCAAAGTCATTGCAAAAGAACTCAAGGAAATGGATGTGCATTGCAATCATCATCCTTCTCATCATCGTCGCCATCATCGTCGTGGGAGTACTTAAGCCATGGCAAAGCAACAAGGGTGCCTGATGAATTTTGATCAGACTCTGCTAAAATATGTGTGTAAATGTTTTTAAAATAAAATAAAAAAAGACACCCGGCATTCTTGAATTGATGTACTATATTGATTGAGTGATTGGTCTGATTTTCACGCATTTGCCTTGTTGTTTTCTTGTGTAATTCCACCCGCTTTTTACGCAACTTTTATGCTCGGATGTTGTATTTTGGGACTTCCACGTATCCTGTTTTGCTGTTATATATGGAGAGAAGACGAATATTCTTTTGATTGTTTGAACAATAAATTATTATATTATATATATTGATTGTGGATTGTTGTATATGGTCGCTCATTTCAAAAATGGTGATACATGTCTACCTGCATATCAGTTTTATATTGTTGCTGAGTTAAGTTCAGGTTATGTCTGTCTGGCTTGATGACTATTATTATTATTAATGAAGTGACATTGATGTCACTGCATATGTCACTGCATAAATGCGGTGTCACTTCATCGCGGTGTCTCTGTATCGAGGGTGTCTCTCGCAATGCCGCGGTCACTTCATCGCAGATGTGTCTTTGCATCGCGTTGTCACTTCATCGCGTGTGTCTCGCATCATAGTGTCTCCGCATTGCGGTGTCATTTCATCGTGGTGTCTCGCATTCGCGGTGTCTCTCTGATCGTTAAATGTTATAATATCGCGATGTCTCGCAATCGCGGCGCTCTCGCATTGTGGTGTCACTTCATCGTGGTGTCTCTGCGCAATCGCGGTGTCTCGCATTTGCGGTGTCATTTCATCGTTGTGTCTCGCAATGCGGTTTCTCAGATTGCGGTGTCTCGTGATCGTCAAATGTTATAACATCGCGATGTCACTTCATCGCGTGTCTCGCATTGCGGTGTCACTTCATCGTGGTGTCTCGCAACGCCTTGTGTCACTTCATCGCAGTTGATGTCTCGTGATCGGGTGGTCATCGCGATCGCGGTGTCTCGCATCTCGATGTCTCTGCAGATCTGGTTGGTCACCGTGATCGTGGCGCCTCTCGCGATCGGAGGTGGTCACTGTGATCGAGGTGATCAATGGATCCGGCATGGTCAATGCATCGTGGTGTCACTTCGTCGAGGCGTCTCCATCACGGGTGGTCACTACGTCAGTATCACTTCATCGAGGTGTCATCGCCGTGTCTCTACATCGCGGTGTCACTTCATCATGTGTCTCTCGCATCACGATGGTCATCGATCGGGCGTCGCGGTGGTCAATGCATCAGGATGGTCATTGCATCGAGGTGGTCAATGCATCGGGTGGTCAATATATCGCGGTGGTCATTGAATCACGGGTGATCAATGTATCGGGAGGTAAAAAAAAAAAAAAAGCTGAATCTGAATCAAAAAAAAAAAAAAAAAAAAAAACCTTAACGCTTGAAACAACAACAACAACAAAAAAAAAAGAAAAAGAAACCCAAAAAAAATAGCGCCTCTTTTCCCCTTTTCTTTTATTTTTTTTTTCTTTCGTTAAGGGTATTTGAGTCTATCTATCTAATTTTTGTCCTTATAAGTCCAACAGAATCTTTTTTGTCCTTATAAGTCCAATAAGTCCGTTTTGTGTACTTTTAGGTCTTTGGCCCTTATTATTTTCCTAAAGAGATCCGGGTTATTTTGCAGGTATGGGTCGAAATTGAGGGTAATCGGGTTAAATCATCCTTTCAAATATATATATATATATATATATATATATATATATATATATATATATATACTAGTATATGAAACTCATGCGATGCACGGAAAATATAAATTAGAAAAACAAAACGACAACATATGTTAAAAGAAAATTGTTATGTTTGAAACTAAAATGTATGAATAAATAAAAAGGAAATAAAGACTTTTCAAAAGAAATATTCAGAAATTGCAATTTTGTTCTGTAAAATGGTGGATGATTTACTAAAAACTAAGTCTATAAAGTATAACACTATAATCCAGAGACATAATACACATGACATAAGATATTGAGAATGTAAAACCATTGAACTAAAGCTAAGTCTATAAGTCTCATCAACATCAAACCAAAGAAAGAATCTTTGAACTTGTATCCCTTTTAAATCGCTTATCGAACCAAGTTTAGAATCCATGGCTCTTCGATCCAAAAATTCAAGTCTCAACAGAGGTGGTGGCGGAACGGAAAAGGTGCCTTCATCGTCTAAATTCTTAGCTGAGGAACCGCCATCATCAGCATTCGAGTCAATCTTCAACCTTTCTTTATTCAGAGCTTCTAAAGTAGCAGGGATTGCCATTTATCCTTTCCATATATACTGATTTTTCTCTTTTCTTGCAAGAACACCAACACTTTCCAAAACATTCACAATATCATAGATCCTCCTTCTCTCCACCCCTAATCTCAATGCCGCATGATCCAGTCCAGTACATTCCACACCTTCTCTATTATACAATGTGAGGAAGTTGGAGCAAAGGACACCTAGTGAAGTTGAGAAACATCGGTGATCACCTCTGTTGAAGAAATGATCTTGTGCGTATGCTCCCACGATTTCGTTCTTGAATCTTCTGCAGTATACCATTAGTAGAAACTTTACAACTGTGACTGATACCATAATGCCAATCATCCATTTTTCCTTTTCATGGTTCAACTCCGGCCCACTCTGCATTATTCAGAATTAAAACGCATCTTCAACAATTAGATATACTATACATACATACATAGCTGTAATTGCCTCGACGCTGGATTCGTTCTTAGATCTTTTGTTCCAGCTTTTCTTGTAAGGTTTCACCAATATTATGCGCTTGACTCAAAGGCATATCTTCAGGCAAAACTATATCAACTTCCACAAAGTAATGAGACCCCAATGCGTATGCCCTCACCGTGTTAATAAATCAATTTCAGCCAAAGATATTTTGTCCGGATTCATTCAGTTATCACGTCGAAGAAATGATCTTGTGCATACGCTCTCACAATTTCGTTCTTGAATCTTCTGCAGTATACCATTTGTAGAAACTTTACAACTGTGACTGATACCATAATGCCAATCATCCATTTTTCCTTTTCATGGTTCATCTCCGGCCCACTCTGCATTATTCAGAATTAAAACGCATCTTCAACAATTAGATATACTATACATACATACATAGCAAATCAAACTGGTCCAAAACCAAAGCAAGTCCAAAAAGTTGCTTATAACTATTGTAATTATTAAGGACAATTAAATGGCCATTAGTCCACAAAACAAAAGAACTGCATACACAGGAAAGTCGTATACCTTGGCAAGGATCATCGTCAGATAGATTCAAGCAATATCTCTGCAATCCTAAAGTAGCCATTACAGAGGCAAACACGATGATACCACGAAAATTAATTATTAATCAAGAAACCAAATGGCAAATGCCGTATGAATTTTTAGAAGAACACATTTTGTTACTAAATGAGACAATAGCTATCAATATACTATACTCTGTCTTCTTCAGAAAAAATTGATATGAATGACTTGATGAAGTTAAGGAATGGCTTACCACCGGTTGCATTCGCTTCTTTCCAATTGGATAGCGGTATTGGTTTGGATTTCTCATTGAATGAGAAGTGAACCACAGAATGAATCCGGACAAAAGATCTAAGAACGAATCCAGGGTCGAGGCAATTACAAAAACTTCAAATGTAGAAATCTTTAACCGAAGCTATTCTTTTACCAATTACCTTGAATTTCTCTGGAAATTGTTTCTGATTTGAATCTTTGGCTCCATCCATTTGATTTCACAATTTTCTGCCTCGTATTGGCCATGAATCACAACTACACAACAACCAAAATTGAATCCCTAAATTATTTCCAGAAATTGGAAAATCAGGTCGTGTCAGATCTGACACTTGAAAATCAGGTTGTGCCTTTTCTGACATGAAAATTATGGTAAACGTAGAGATCCTTACGTTAAAACGTAGGGTTCTCTACGTTTAAACGTAGATAAGTTTAAGTCTTACAAAACATTGCAGTTGACCTTTTCTACGTTTAAACGTAGGTTTTCTACGTTTAAACGTAAGGATATCTACGTCTAAACGTAGAAGACCTATGTTTAAACGTAGGGAAAGTCAACTGGGATATTTTGAAATTAGCTACGTTTAAACGTAACAAACTCTACGTTTAAACGTAGGTTTCCTACGTTTAAACGTAGAGTTTGTTACGGTTAAACGGTTCAAATTCATGCATTTCCCTTTTATCTTCCTTCTTTCTATCCCATTTCAAATTCTCATTGGCGATTGGCGATTTTTGGTGCGATTTTTGCAAGAAAGTTTTGAGTGCTTTTGAAGTCGAATTTCACAATCTCTCTAAGTGCAATGGCGGTTGAAAGCGAAAGTGGTATGTATTTTCCTAATATTCTTTTATAGTATGTCCAAGCTTTTAAATTTAGTATGTGCTTGATTTCACTATAATATGTGCATGATTTCCGAATATATAGTTTGTGGTGGTCCTTGATCTGTTGATTGTGATTGTATGATTTGTCTTTTTCTGGGTTTAAGAAGGGTTTTTTGGGTTTTTTGTATGAAGTTTCATACGTTTGGACGTATGAAGGATGCATTATGCGTTTGGACGTAGAGAAATGCAGGTCTCTACGTCTGAACGTAAGGATAATGCTTCAGGACTTAGAGATCTGCAGGTCTCTACGTCTGAACGTATGTTTTTCACGTTTGGACGTAGAGATGTCCAGGTCTCTACGTCTGAACGTAATATTTCTACGTTTGGACGTAGAGATCTGAATTTCTCTACGTCTGAACGTATCTTGTCTACGTTTGGACGTAGGAAACTGCAGATTTGTACTTTATATTGAATTTAATGTATATGTTTTTCATATTGCTATTCGATTTGAATTAATGGGGCTAATTCTATTAAAATGAAGTGTAATGATATGTATGATAGGTTTTTAGAAGTAAATTAATGTAAAATTATTAATATGTGAGAATATGTATGATAGTGTTATAATTTTTGATTTAATAATGTAGTGTAATTTATGATATTGAATTTGATAGAAAAATGGGAAATGGAAGCATGTAATACGGTGTTACATTGGGATTGATAATGTATATGTTATTTGATTGTGATTTATGTTTGCTTTCATTTTAAGGTAGCACGATAGTAGTATTACTAATGACCTAATTATGCCCCTTGAAAGTATGGCTAACATGGGGAACAATAAAATGCCCTTGAAATTATGGCTAACAAGTATGTGAATTAAAAAATTGAAACAAACAACAAACCATCGTTGTTTGAAAATCCAAAATCAATATCTTGACTCTGAATTCCATGGTACGCCTCGGCTTTGATGAGGTTCTTAGAATTGCATGCTTTCCTAGGGTGTTTTCGATTCCTTCCGATCCATTTGTGTCATGCCTAAGCTCCAGGCTTTGTAATGGGGCTCCTGGTAGGTAGCTCGTAGAAAATTTCATTAGTCCGCTCAATAGAGCATCTTTTCTTGTCCCCAAGCACTGGTAATCCTCACCGGAAGTGAGGCACCCTTTAGATTGAAAATATAAGGTGCATTCGCCCGGCTCCGACGACCTCTCTGTTCTCCTCGTCATCATGAAGTATTCTATGACGTGGTAAAAACCATATTATCTTCTTCTCTTACCCCCTTAATGTTACAACAAAACAGAACACAACACAAAACAACGATGTTTCAAAAAGAACAAAAAGAGATGATAAGACATTTCGGCGTGTATATACAACACATATATCTATATGTGTATATATATGTATACATATGTGTCTATATATGGGTATATACATGTATATATATATGTAGATATATATCTATGTATGTGTGTGTATATATATGTATACACACACATACATAGATATATATCTACACATATATATATTAGAGTAAATAATTACATATATAAGTACATATATATACATATATATCTATTTGTGTATATATATATACTATATATACACACACACACATATATATATATATATACACATATATATATAGTATATCTATATGTATATATATATACACACACACACATGTATGTAAGTAAGGAAAAGTATATATACATATGTTTGTGTGTGTGTATAAGTATATATATCCTATTTACAATGTATATGTTCATGTTGACAGTTGGTTGGCCCTCATGGTAATGATGTATACAAGGTAAGGAAAATTTGACATGGACTTTTAGAGGGAAAAGTCCAAGCTCACGCAACTTCTCGAGATCCACATGAAAAGGATCGGATTTGAAGACACGTTGAAAAATGGGGTTTTTAAAGAATTTATTCAAATGTACGAGCACTCGCAGTTCTCCTCCAGAGTCTGCCAATATGTATGTTTCAAGGCTATATATCCGAATATGCCTAATGAGTTGCAGTTTAGATTCGGTGGTACGATCGCAAAATTCGGTAGGAGGGAGTTCAAAGATGATCACGGTTTACCGTTTGGTGATCTCCCAGAAGATCCCCAACCTTATTCAAGGTGTTTTGAAGAGGGGACATACGGCCACATCCATTTTCCTGACAATAAACCGATAACCATACCGGATATTGAGAAGTGGTTATTGGATGAGCAGGAGGATCTGAAGTTCTCCAACGTGTCGGTTTAGTCTACCTTATTAACGGGATAATGATGGGTCACGATGAGACCGATAGGGTACCCGCTCGCTTCTATTTGGTGGAGAATGTAGAAGACATAAACAAGTATCCATGGGGCACTTATTTGTGGGACCGGACTTTTAAGAAGATATGTCATTTGATGAACACATACAAGGGCGCTTCACGAGGCGGGGTGACCGTGCACAGGGGTTATACATGCGTTACGATTTTGGGCTTACGAGACCCTCCCGACATTCTTTGTTTCGATTATTGCGGCCACCCTTAGAGATCCTAATGCAGCTCCTCGGATGTTGAGATGGAGTTGCAAAACTACCCTCCCGCGATGGAAAGGATTAGCGCGGCGAGATAAGGTAATAAGCTTAATAAACATTGTTATTGTCTTTTAATTATATCCGGTTATCGTAAACATTTTGTTATTCTTAATTGTAATGTAATATACATTGTTTGCAGAGTCGTGTGATAGGGTATCTGGATGGCAAGGGAAGTGGATAGGCGTTTGATGCTAGGTAGGGGCATGGTGGATGCCGAGATTAACGAGCCGCCACGTGTGATCAATCGCCCTGCAGTTATTGCACGTCCTCCACTCCAGACAAGCGAGCCACGACTGCTACCACGTTAGCCAGGACTGCTACACAAAGATCGACCCATGCTACACAACAACCACCCTCGCTTCAACACCTCCTACTTTAATCCCGCTCATTACCATGCCTCTTCTTCACGGGCGTGCGCCGCACACTTCCTTCGTTCAGATGCTAGAGGATGAAGATGACCAATCTGATGAAGAGGAAGAAGCTGCTGGCCTTTATAGAGCTCTGAGGAGAAGGATTGATAGTGGGTTGAATGAGCTTAAGGAGGAAATTCGCCAGGTGGCTCAGCGTCAGAATGAGCATGGGACGATACTTCTTGACTGCAGAAGGGATGATGCAAACGTTGTTATAGAGATCAGGTAAAAAATTATATCATTGTCAAATTTTTATGCGATAAATTTATTTGTTTGTATTATGATACTAATCGGGCCACATTTTTTCAGACTACCCTCATCGGCATCCATCTCATCCACCTCCTCCATTTTCTCCACAGGTAAAAATTATATCATTGTCAAAATTTAGTTATATGTATTATGATACTAATCGAGACACATATTTTTGAGACTACCCTCATCGGCAACCATCTCCTCCACCTCCTCCACCTCCTCCATCTCCTCCACATGATACCTACCGGGATACACATGGTCGGCATGATGATCAAAGCTCATCGACGACCAGACGTTGACGCTCGGGTTTGATAAGATTCTTCTTTGGAGTTTTCGAGCCCGTTGAAGAGGAGTGCATGGGGAGGATTTCGTAGACGATTTATTGGTGGACGATCCTTATATGGATGCAGAGATCGGCGATGCTACGGCCTCTCCTACTCATCACGAGACTACGACCCTCTTGCTCCTCACGAGGCTACAAAGCCTCTCCTACTACTCTCACGAGGCTACACCTCCGCTTCTCACGAGGCTACGACAGAGGCTCGGCCACGACCACCGACCAGGCATCGTCACGCTTCAAGATAGTAAGTAATTTGAATTTAAAATTCAAAACTATAGTAAGTTATTTAAATTATAATGTGAAAAAGTATATAAGTTGATCATTTATTGAATTTTGTGTAATTGGGGTCCAAGTGAGAAACAATTGGGTAAACGAAAAGCCGGACGATGCTTCGATAGAAGATTGAGGACACGTCGATCGTGACCCGCCCACGTTATTTAAGCGATGGGTCGCACATAGTCGATTTTCCCGGAGATACCGTTGTGAGGTGGACACGAAAAAAAGTTTTCGGACGAGTTTGAAAACAAGTTCATCAAATGGTTCAATCAAGAAAATCCGCCCCCAATTGAAATTCCCGTCGGGATGTCAGCTGGTTTTCGCCTGACTCTACCGCTTCCCAAGGCTTGGTGGACACGTCTCCGCAGTCCACTTATGGAGTTGGTGTTAGGAAATCTACGCGGGAACGCAGCGGAATTCAAAAATTTATTTCCTATCGACCCAAGATCGACTTCGTTTAAGCAATAAAACAAACGAGTAGTAGACGGTGGTTACCTTGGTTGATCTAAAAGATCGACGCTTTGACCGTCTAAGGAGAGTAGTTCTGCATAGAGCCACCCAAGTGTTCGGCCTCTACCGCTAGTCCACACGAACAGCCCGCCGGAATCCCATCATGGATTGCTATTGAAAAACTCCGGTTGCTAGACCGGCCCTTTTCCCCTCTCTCCAACTCTCCAAAAAGATGCTCTCTATTTTACACAAGAACTATGAGCTCTTGCAATTGTGATGTGTAAAAGAGCTTGACACCCACCTCTTATTTATAGTGATAAGTGGCGCCAATAATAGAGTGGAAAGGAAGAAAACCTTTCTCCAATAAAATAAGGAAAATATAATTGATTGATTTATCTCATTTATTACAATATCTCATATTAAATAAATCTAGGATATTGTCAATATCTTATATTGAATATTCCCAAGATATTGTCAAGATCTTATATTGACAATATTTATCTTTTATTATATTACCATAAATCAATTTACACATGTGTATATATATATCACATATATAAATCTATATAAAATATGTACTACTAAAATATGTCAAGTGGATGCATATCACATATATGATCCACGCCACATATATATACATATTTATACATACATATTAATATCTAATATTAATATAAGGTAATACTATTAATTAAATTTGCACAATCCAAGTGTATCATATACACTTCAATGTGGCGCCCATATTGCCAAATATTGGCTTCCGAATATTCTTTAATTAATATAATTATTATTAATATCTTGTATTTAATTTATTCATAATAAATAAATACCACTATATTAATTTACCACTATAACCTTTATAGTCTTGAGATAAACTTTCCTTATTTGGTTATCATCTATAACCACATTTTAATCCGGCTAGATGTTCATATGTGTGTGACCCGATAGGCTTCGAATATGTTGGCCGTAGACACAAAGTGCAAATTACTTAAAATGCCCTTCATACCTAACGATCACGGGATAGCGTCTAGCAACACACCGTGACCCCAATCATCGGAAGAGTCAAATGCAATGACTACTACCTTTCATGTGAAAGCGATTACCGCGGTAACTTACAATCCTATCATTTGTAATAATATCCATACGGTCGTTAGTCGAGTGTCAAAACATCAACGACCGTATCTTATAATCTGGATAACATGCTCTCAAGTAACTTGTTTACTCCCACTTTGCAAAGATTCACGAGAGTAAGACATTCCTTATAAGAAGGCCATTTCGGATATTCGATCCCAATCATAGGATACGCGATTCCTGCACGACCAATCATGTATACTCCGCATGCTTGAAGATCATACCCAATCACTACCGCATGATCGCCCCTGCTGTGGAAACCTCAATAGTGTCAAAGCATGACAATCCACACCGTGATGCCATGAAGACTCGGTCTTAAGGATAATTACACAACCGCCACATAGTGTGACACTTATCTGTGTAAGTGGGTCACCTAACGACGCATTCTCTAATACACGCCCACGCATACCCAAGTGTCTCTACACTTTGATAGACGAGATCTATCCTCGCCCTTAAAGACGTAAGACATCTAATACGTGCTAGTTTGTTTATACTATCAATGCCCTGTTTAATAGTACATCACCAGAGACATTTAAGTATCAAACTTATTAAAGTGATTAGAGATCTCATCAACCATAATCGCCTATCATGGTTTCTCTATCACAGTTTAATACTAAGGACGTTATCATATAACAATTCATAATTGGTTCTTTAAAAGAACATATATATGACAACATGAAAGCCATTTTATATATGTATAAACATAAAGAAATAGAAGAAATGATCCGACCCGGTCGGATCCGGTCCAACCCGATTGGGTTTAGGACACTATTTCAACAATCTCCCACTTGGCCTAAAACCAATCACTAGCACACACAAGACCAAGTTGAAACACAAGAATCTCATGCAATACTCGCAACTAGCCCTAGCCATGAACGGATCGCTATCCATGGGGACTCAGACTATCTTCATATCACGTTCCAAATGACCAAGTCAAAGGAACCGCCTCAACACACACATGAATCTCTGACGAGACCCTGGTCCTTGCTTCAAGCAATGAATCCACTTACTATATCAGCTATATAGAAAAGGTGGAAGAACCGCACAAGGTTCAATAATGAACCTTCTAGATCCATGTATTGCTCCCGCTGCGCCTCTAAGGCACTACTGTGTTTTGGCCTGGTTGTAGAATTTACAGTGACCCATATGCTAGAACATTTCCAGCTCACTGTATCACTTATTCAAAGTGATTGCAAACCTGCATTGTAGCTCCCACTCGCCTTCATAAGACTTAGGATATACGTCTGTATATCTACGTTTATTTAATTCCAAGTTTCAATAAACTAGGAAACTTCCTTAACTTGTTTAAGGATATTCTCGACATTCACCAGATTTACTTTCATACTTGCTCATGACTCTTCATGAAGTATGAACATCTGGCATTATTTTATGATGGTTCCTATCGCATTAGCAAAGGAAACCTTCCATAAACATCATCTTTCACCTTATCTTTAGGACCATTGTCCTAACATAGATAGATCTCGCGATCTATGCTAAACTTCTTTTAGCATCACATCTATATAGGTAAACTATAATCTAACAGCAGTAAAATCTATCACTACAGATTCTTATTTCTAAAATAAGAACTGCTAATCCAAGTGCTTTCGCAAAGACCTTGAACTACCAAACATTAATTGATCGTGACATGGGGTGATAATTTCGAGAGAGATATCCAATACCTTACTCAAAATCGTACCACACTCCCACTATCCATCTTGCACATTAGGCATATCCTTCTTTTGACTAAAACAAACTCCTTTGATTATCAAACAAAGAAATTGTCTAGAGAAACTTGTTTGAGTCCATAAATGGATCTCGTGGGCTCACATATCATGTTTACGCTCTATGAACATCGAGCTATATGCCCAACGGCTTCAACACTATCATACGGTCATGATACGGTTACAACAAGCATAGTCCGAATAGAACCGGCACAACCGCCAAAGATAAAGACAATTACAAGGTTTACACCTCATGCCCTTCACCCGCCACTATAGCCTTATGGTAATCATATTACTATCCATGTCACCTTTCAGGACACTCCCTTAGGTAAGACAGACTAGGTTCACAACTGATTGTCACCGATGGAATCTAATTCGAGATATTATGGCTCCTAGCCATATCTCTCAATATTGCCTCTCAAACATTCTTTCATAAGTCGTGAGATATTCATTCTTCAAGATGAACATACCAAAGAGCCTTTTTTCAGCTTAAGGTCATCCACAGACTCTACAGTAACTTTTGTGTGCACTGAGCGTTGATCTACACCTCATCGCAATGTGCGTCCGCTCACGCTTCTATGGTTGAATATATCTTTGTGGATCTCAAACTGCTTTTGAGATCTCGATTCACTCCCACTGTTTCTTTTGGAAGAAACACTTCTTTAGAAGACAAACATGTTTGGAGACAAACATTTTGCTCCGTGGACAAGTAAACAATATCAAGCGTACTTGCTAAGATATTCCACAAAGTTGCATATGTCGTACTAGGCTCCAAGCCTTTCTGACTTTGCCTATGACAACTTCAAATCATCGGTTAAGATAGATTCGACATTATCCTCTTCCATATCTAATATGGAATTTATTCAACCTTTATTCTTTGGAACTAGGTTAAGTATAAGGGCACTATCCCGAAACGGGTAAGGGATACATCGCATGGCTTGCGTCACACCTTTATCATATAAAGTGTTATTTCCATTTTGGGAACACAATCTAATTGCGTATCCCAAAGATGGTATCCTTCAAGGAGAATCTTATTCCTTTCGACGACTTAAACACCCTTGTGTATTAATTACTTCAATCCAATTGAAGATTAATTCCTAAGTGGCTCATCAATCTCATATTCGCATTTAGCTCGAACTTTTCGGCTTTCCAATTGTTGTACTTCAATAAGTACACTTGACTATTTCTAAAATAGTCGTAGAGATTAACAAACAATTATTTGTGGCATTAATTGTCATAAGCCAACAAACATCGGTATGTTTAGGCTTTGGACAACTTTCTAGATTTTATAACCTTTTCGAAAAGTGGTATTTTAGTCCTCTTTGGATAAGATACATTATAACCCACATGATTCATAATCATATGGTTCAACATCATCGTAATGACGTTTAATTACGCGCTTCCCTTCCGGAGAGACTACATCTAGAACAACTACAAATATCAAGGATAATGACCATACAAATATTCGGTTGAGACCTCATCACATATATCAACTATTTAGTGACAACAATCTAGTATGTTAGATTCAAAGTGACCTTCCAACTTTATTAGAATAACATTTATTCTTTACAATTGAATGTGTCTACTAAATCCTAACAAATAATCGAAAACGATTATTCTTCATAAGAACCGAACATAATAACATTTATTTAGTTCTCCTTATCAGCTTTACTAGATCCGCAATATGGTAAGTGTTACAACATTTGTTTAACCTTCCATATCTCAGTATTTAATCTTTCTAATTTAATCACACTCGTAAGATATCATATATCTAAGAGTTGACTTGAACTTAGATAGATTTATCTCAACTCACTTGCCTAGAATAGAAACTTCAATAAGTTCTCTATTTAAGCACATGCCCTAAATTTCCTTTTTAATCCTTCAAGCACTTGTAAATATTTCTTGGTGTAGTCTTCATAAGACTTAAGAAGATCCCAAGAGCTATGTCTTTGATTTCCTTTCATAAAGAAAATCTAAATTTTATTAAATAGTTTATTTAACCTTTTGAATCGTATTCAAAACATTGACTATTTAATTAACCTTTAAGCAATGATAGAATTAAGTCGATACTCAAATCTTACAATTTTGAAAAGAACCTTTCCAAAATTAGATGTGGTCATTCTTATCCAACGTTTGAATTAATTGTCATCGTATGACTGAATGATCATCTTGGATCATATCCAATTTATGACCAATTCATTGAAACTTATTTCAAATGTTTTAATCACATCATGAGCTTCCGCTTTCATTAATAATTAAAGTCTCGGAGCACTGCATCAATTATGTAATCTCCTTGTCTCTAACTACTATAACGGGATTGCTCATGTCATTGCTTATTTTAAAAGGATTAAAATTACTTAACCATATTTGAGAACGCTTCTCAAAAGTAACAAATCATAATTTGGTTTTACTAATCGAGAATTAAAACATAAATATAAAGTTTGCTAAAACTACAACATAAAAATGAAAATAAATGAGTGTTGTTGTTTATACACGCAAAATCAAAAATGGTCTTTTGGTTTATGATTTTGCTCTCACTAGTCAACTACTTCCAATTGACTTTCAAGAATTTTTCAAAATTCTTTAGTATTTGAGATCCCATCTAGTTACCTTGATTCCCGTGTGGTCGATCAACCAAGATAATTTCGATAGGTAGGTAACTCTTTACCATTCACATCTCTATGTGATTCTCGGTGGTTGACTAGTCAACTCTTTGGCGATACACATCACTATGTGTTAGTCAACCCCTTGTCTCTAAAGTCGAGACGGCCTCGACGGTGGCCAATCACCGAAAGACTCTAGTCAAGTCATAACCCAATATTCACGAGATCTCATACGATCATATCTCAATAACGATGATATACCCGAGGTAGGTCAACTCCGGCGGTGGTCGATCAGTTGGATCCGAACACAGCTCTTCACCGTCGTTATAATATCGGGAGACAATATTTCGACTTGATTTTTGTTGTGGAAGTATTTTTCAGTAAATTAATTCACTTAATTAATTTTAATTTCGGTCTCATCAATTATATCTATCTCTATAGATATATATCCTACACATTTATCTAGATCGTGCCTAGTCATGCATCTATCGTATCATATAAAATAAATACAAGCACAAAATAAATAAATGCGTAAAGTAACCGGTATGATCATGGACTTTTCCTAGGTGCGGTTTCGAATACAAACTGACGAAACCGCAGGTCACAATCTAAGGGTAAATGCAACCGCCAATAGGATCTTTAATGCGCCATTCTCCAATGGGATCTTTATTCTTCTTTCTTTGGTCTCTATCTTCTGGCTCCATTCTTGTTACATTTAATTCTATCTAATAAAATAAATACACCCGCCACGCACGGGAGGAGCTAACGGGAATGGGATAAATGCAGAAAATAAACTAGGTCACGTTCTTCATAACGGCCTAGGACAATTTTTAAACCAACAGAAAAATTAAATCATTCACATCTATCCTATCGGTCGAGTCCATGATCAATCGGGGTCCATATAATCATATTATATCTACTATATCTAATTCATACAATAAAATCTTATGAAAAAGATAAAATTAAAATTTAACTACTTGCATCTTAATTAATCAATTAACATTTAATCTATTAAATAATTTTATCCAATCAATTAACTAATTAACATTTAATTAATTAAATGATTTAATCGAAATAAAATTAATGATTAATTTTAAACGATTTTAATTTTAATTTTAATTAATTGGAACTATTCCAAAAATAATCAAAATTAAAATTAAGTCTCTTTGTTTCTTTCCTTTTGATTCGTAATCAAAAGGGATGCGCTTTGGTTTCTAAACCAAATTTGGCTTAGTTTCAGCCACTTTCCAAAATCAAAATTTGGAAGTGGCTAAGCTCAGCGCTTTACAAATCAAATATTTGGAAAAGGCGCCAGCCTATTCCAAATCAAATATTTGGAAAGGCCAAATAATTTTGGTTTAGGCTTCGCCACTTTCCAAAATCAAAATTTTGGAAGTCGTTTAAGCTTAAGCTTTTCCAAATCAAATATTTGGAAATGGTTTGAGCCTATTCCAAATAAAATTTGGAAAGGCCATTATTATTTTAGTCTTATGTGGCATCCCAATGGCCAAACTATTTGAACCATTGGTTAGCCACACGACACAACTAAACAAAGGAGATATCAATCACAACTATGAACCATATTGAATCACAAAATACACAAAACAAAAATTTGGAGATCCGCCAAAGATTGACCAGACGATCGCGGCGGCAAAGCACTGCCGCCCCCGCCGCCGTTACTGGGTGGTGGTGCCGCCGCCAGTCGGCCGAGCACCACCAGATCTCGTTTTTTTTTTTTTTTTTTTCTTTTCATGTATCAATTTTGCAAATCAAAAATCTTTCATCTTTTAATTACGTGATTTAAACGATAAAATTAACTACGCATAATAACATGCTTATTGCTTAAGCTCGAACCTTGCTCCGATACCACTGTTAGGAAATCTACGCGGGAACGCAATGAATTCAAAAATTTATTTCCTATCGACCCAAGATCGACTTCGTTTAAGCAATAAAACAAACGAGTAAGAGACGGTGGTTACCTTGGTTGATCTAAAAGATCGACGCTTTGACCGTCTCAGGAGAGTAGTTCTCGCATAGAGCCGCCCAAGTGTTCGGCCTCTACCGCTAGTCCACACGAACGACCGCGGAATCCCATCATGGATTGCTATTGAAAAACTCCGGTTGCTAGACCGGCCCTTTCCCTCTCTCCAACTCTCCAAAAGATGCTTCTATTTTACACAAAAACTATGAGCTCTTGCAATTGTGATGTGTAAAAGAGCTTGACACCCACCTCTTATTTATAGTGATAAGTGGCGCCAATAATAGAGTGGAAAGGAAGAAAACCTTTCTCCAATAAAATAAGGAAAATATAATTGATTGATTTATCTCATTTATTACAATATCTCATATTAAATAAATCTAGGATATTGTCAATATCTTATATTGAATATTCCCAAGATATTGTCAAGATCTTATATTGACAATATTTATCTTTTATTATATTACCATAAATCAATTTACACATGTGTATATATATATCACATATATAAATCTATATAAAATATGTACTACTAAAATATGTCAAGTGGATGCATATCACATATATGATCCACGCCACATATATATACATATTTATACATACATATTAATATCTAATATTAATATAAGGTAATACTATTAATTAAATTGCACAATCCAAGTGTATCATATACACTTCAATGTGGCGCCCCATATTGCCAAATATTGGCTTCCGGAATATTCTTTAATTAATATAATTATTATTAATATCTTGTATTTAATTTATTCATAATAAATAAATACCACTATATTAATTTACCACTATAACCTTTATAGTCTTGAGATAAACTTTCCTTATTTGGTTATCATCTATAACCACATTTTAATCCGGCTAGATGTTCATATGTGTGTGACCCGATAGGCTTCCGAATATGTTGGCCGTAGACACAAAGTGCAAATTACTTAAAATGCCCTTCATACCTAACGATCACGGGATAGCGTCTCAGCAACACACCGTGACCCCAATCATCGGAAGAGTCAAATGCAATGACTACTACCTTTCATGTGAAACAGATTACCGTGTAACTTACAATCTATCATTGTAATAATATCCATACGGTCGTTAGTCGAGTGTCAAAACATCAACGACCGTGATCTTATAACTGGATAACATGCTCTCTCAAGTAACTTGTTTACTCCCACTTTGCAAAGATTCACGAGAGTAAGACATTCCTTATAAGAAGGCCATTTCGGATATTCGATCCCAATCATAGGATACGCGATTCTGCAGGCGACCAATCATGTATACTCCGCATGCTTCAAGATCATACCCAATCACTACCGCATGATCGCCTGGCTGGGGAAACCTCAATAGTGTCAAAG
The DNA here is from genome assembly GCA_026214975.1 of Gentiana macrophylla. Taxonomy (NCBI): domain Eukaryota; kingdom Viridiplantae; phylum Streptophyta; class Magnoliopsida; order Gentianales; family Gentianaceae; genus Gentiana; species Gentiana macrophylla. The sequence continues at coordinate 24,253 of JAOBSW010001078.1, forward strand.
CATGACAATCCACACCGTGATGCCATGAAGACTCGGTCTTAAGGATAATTACACAACCGCCACATAGTGTGACACTTATCTCGTGTAAGTGGGTCGCCTAACGACGCATTCTCTAATACACGCCCACGCATACCCAAGTGTCTCTACACTTTGATAGACGAGATCTATCCCTGCCCTTAAAGACAGAAGACATCTAATACGTGCTAGTTTGTTTATACTATCAATGCCCTGTTTAATAGTACATCAGCCTAGAGACATTTAAGTATCAAACTTATTAAAGTGATTAGAGATCTCATCAACCATAATCGCCTATCATGGTTTCTCTATCACAGTTTAATACTAAGGACGTTATCATATAACAATTCATAATTGGTTCTTTAAAAGAACATATATATGACAACATGAAAGCCATTTTATATATGTATAAACATAAAGAAATAGAAGAAATGATCCGACCCGGTCGGATCCGGTCCAACCCGATTGGGTTTAGGACACTATTTCAACAGTTGGAGGCTACGGTATATTCTTTTGACTTCACTTGCATATTTCTTATTTCATGATCTCTAACTTCAATTTTGAATACGCACAACGATGTGGATGCGTATATGGACTTGGTAGAACGCCAAATGGAATCATATCCAAAGATGCTTCACACCGCATTCAAACCATTGCGCACTCAGATTTTGCTTATTATTGCGGATCGGTTGATGCACTCACAAATCGAAATTCCAGTGTTTGTGACTCAAGATCTTCTGTAAGTGGGATGAAAACACCGTGATATACACTCCCTGGGCCATTACTACATCTCTTTGGGCAGCCATGGAAGTGTCTATTCCCAATGGAAGGTTAGGTTGTTTGATTGTCTGTCGGGTCAAAAGTACAAGCCTGATGTGAAGCTTTGCATCAATAGGTTGGGAGTTTCGTTTTTAGAAAGTGTTCGAGACCGATGCACGATTATGTCAACTCCCAAAAATGGTTGATCCGGCGAAGCCTCCTTTGGAAGTGAAAATAGTAGAAGGCGTACCACAAATGCCAATTCCGTAAGTGTAACCATTTAAGGTCTCGTCGTCTAAGATATCATCAGGTGGTATATTTCCCACACTACCGTAAGTAAACAACGCTTTTAGGTTGAGCTTTGAATCAGACCGATCAATACCAAGCCTCGAATGCATTTTATCCAATAACGCATTCAATCCTATTCTCTTTGGGGCAAATAACGAGAACATCGATCCATTTACATGATTCCACCGGTTATAGATAGGATCGTACGTAAATTCTCCGTTGAACGAGACAACAATCATAGTGTTGCGATTATCTGTTATAAACAAACAAAAAAAAAAACAATTCAAGTCATTATCAACTCAATCATTATCAACTTAAAAAACAACTTTCATATTTCAAAAAAAAAAAAAAAAAAAAAACAACTTTCACTCTAATTGTAAATGTGATCCTTTTCCAATGACAATGGTCTCGTACCAACAGAGCCATTTTGAGCACCATTTTGGGTAGAACAAAGACTCGATGGACGATCAAACCATCAATATGGACATATCCATTACTACCAACAACAAATGTCCCAAATTCTCAAAACTATAATACCAAATCAACAATACCAAAGTTTACTACAATCGAACAATACCAAAGACTCAAACACACTATCATAAACAACCTACTTAAAACACACATTTCGGTTAAATACATATCATTACTACAATATAAATAAAACATAATCACTACATAAAACACACATTTCGATAATTACATATCATTACTACAATATAAATAACATAATCACTACTTAAAACACACATTTCGGTTAAATACATATCATTACTTACACTACACCTAGTAATTAAACCCTAAACAATAACACTAATTAAACCCTAAACAATAACACAATACTTAAATGTATAAAATTACATAAAATGACCTACTAGAAACAAACATTTCAGTAGGTGTATAACATAATCACATTGAGCACTTGAATTAAGACAAATTACATAGCAAAACTTACCCATTTGAGCACTTGAATGATGAAGAAATGTATTTGAAAGATGAAGAAGTCGTGAGAAAATTTATATTAACATGAAAGAGTTTGAAGGAATGAGAAAAATAGCTCGTTAATGTGGTGTATATTGAACAAGTATCTTACAGCAACAATAATTGCCATCTACCACTTCCAAACGTAGATAATTGCTTAGTAAACGTACAAAAATTACGTCTAAACGTAGATAAATGCGTTCCAACCTACGTTTAAACGTAGAGAAAGAGACGTTTATTGTAACTTCCTAATTATTGAAATACCCTACGTTTAAACGTAGGTTACTTACGTTTAAACGTAATATTACTTACGTTTGAACGTAGGGAAACCTACGGTAAAACGTAGACAACCTACGTTTAAACGTAAGGAAATTCAAAACACGCTTTTTTAGTCTAATCAGAACGTAAGTAAACCTACGTTGGGACGTAGGAAATCTACGTTTGGACGTAGGTTTTGCTCTTATACGCTTGGTCGTGTTAAATGCAATTTATTGCTCTTATACGCTTAATGTGTTATATGCCAATTATTGCTCCTACGTTTCAGGTTCATCACAATATTCTAACCCTTTCATCTTTGAAGTTCTTCTTTCTTCCCGATTCAAATACTCAAATAAAGCAAGCACTGCTTTCAATTTATAATCCACACTTAAGCAATGGATAATGATCGTTTCTTTAAAGTTCTTGGTGCCGGTTTCGCAACAAGTCTGGTATGTCATTATTAATTAACACCTGATTTTATATCGCTTGTATTATGTTATTCTTACACATGATATGTTTATTTTTCATAGACACTACCTCCAAAGACATCGTTAATAGGGTGAACGACACTGAGGAACCTAGATAGGGCCGTTCTAATAAGCCGATTAGGGACATGGGAGGTGAGGGTTGGAGCCACGAACAATGAAAATCTTCGTTTCTTTTGGGAAGGTTGGGAGGAGTATGTGGCGCCTCATTACTTGAATGAGAGGAGTTTATTGTGTTTGAACATGTGGGAATTTCACTTTCAAAACTATTGTTTTGGATCACACTTATTGTGAGAAGAATTTTTTCGAGGCCGAGAATGAAGAAGATGATGCAGTCCTAGTAACCAAAATCCCGTGTTCAGAGGAGTCCGAGTGAAGAAGATGATGATACGAGCAAAGTTGTTAACCCAAATCCCCATTTTGAGACGACACTGCAAACCGGGTTTTTCACATGCTTGTTATTACGTGGTGAGAATTTTACTTGCTATATTGTTTTTATTTTTATTTTTATTTTTTAAAACAAGATTTAATTTTGTTTGTGAATTGTAGAATATTCCAAAGGCATTTGCTAGAGCAAATGACATGTTGCTTAGACAAGACCGTGGGCCGAGAATTGCCCACAGGGAATCATGGCCTGCTAGAATTGTTTTCATGGTCAACTCCCGTAAAGTTCGTTTAAGCTGGTCAGATGATTTCATTACGGACAATGACCTAAATGCGGGAGATGAATGCGGCTTTGAAGTCATTGATCAACGTATAGAAAATCACGTCGTGTTTAACGTGATGATTACTAAACATTAGTGATATTATTTAACGATCACCCTTAGTTTATTTAAGCATCATCGTATTGTGTAGTTGTTTTTACAAATTATGATTAAATTATTTGTATTATGCCATATAATTAAGTTATTTTAAAAATTATGTCATTAACATCCTAACAATTATGTCACTTTCAATAATCTCAAACACACTATACAACATAATAAATAAAAAGATTGACGTTGATGTTCAATCAAATTATAATCTACGTAGATAATCAAATTAAGCGTAGAAAAACTACGTCCAAACGTAGATAATCTACGCCCAAACATATATTATCTACGCCCAAACGTAGGTTTTATTACTTTTATAGGTGGATAAATCTAAAAACTATTTTTGAATATACTTACGTTAAACGCGTTCAAAAATCTACGTTTAAACGTAAATTACCTACGTTTAAACGTAGGGAAAGATCTTTTGCACCTGGTTATGTGTTTTACATTTCCTTACGTTTAAACGTAGATATTTCTACGTTTAAACGTAACAATGTCTACGTTTACCATATTTTTCATGTCAGAAAAGGCACAACCTGATTTTCAAGTGTCAGGTCTGACACGACCTGATTTTCCAATTTCTGAATTATTTCCTTTAATTAATTATTTTAGGTTAAAAACCAATGGATTCGTACAGAAGGCAAATTGTGATAACACTTCTACGAACAACCTACGATAATTGACCATTACACTATGATTATGAACGGATCTATAATTAGGGCTAGAAAGGAAAACTTACCGAAAAAAGGAACGGTTGATATCGAAGCGATCGTCTCTCGCGGTGATCAATTTCCTCTATTATGGTCTACACCGATAATCAATTGTTAAACCCCGAAATTGGAAAACAGCGTCCGACCTTATTTTTTTTTCCCTTTTTTCCCTAACCACCAAAGATCTTTGTCGGAATTGTCATAAATACCCCAGATGTGGACCCTGCTCAATTGTTATTCACTGAGATGAAACTCACTCAAACCGACTTTCCGGACTTGTAATCAACTGCTTAGATGTGGAACTCAGCTGTACTCAACAAAACTCGGTAGACAAAAGCGATCAGCCGACTTCAAAAGAAACTCGGTTGCACTTCATCAAACCGACTTTCATAGAACTGGATATACTTAAGCGAGGCCCGACCATTAATATTAGTCTCAGTTTCTCAGATTAGTTCCACTAACTTATTTATCAGTTTAGAGATCAAGTCACCAAAACTGACAGCAAATGCTCTTATACGTTTACGGACGTCACTCAAAACCATAATATTCTATAATATTATCTCAAAACAAATTTTTGATAGATAAGAAATATAAGCACACAATTTTTCGTCCCCATTAAGGCTCAAACTTGAAACCTCCAGGTTAAAGGGTCACAGTTAGACCTGGCCGGTTCCGGGTCCAAATCCGGGTCGGACCCGGTGGTTCCATTGGTCCATGGGTCCATGGAACCGGCGGTTCCACAGTTCTTACCCAATTCTAGGGTCCACCGGACCCGGCTCGACCCGGAACTGGCGGTCGAACCGGCCGGAACCGGCCCGGAGGACCCGAACCGGCGGTTTTATAATTTTTTTTAAAATTCCCTCCCAATCCCAATGTACATATATTCGGTCCAACTTCCAACGCATATATATTCAAAAATTTTGAATAATTTTTTTTATTTTAAAATATCACACTCATTACACTATAAATACATTGTGACACTTTAACTAATCAAATACTACTGCTACTAAAATTATTGTGCCAAGGAAGAGCACATGCTAAATTATGTTTAGATTCATGAAATTATAAAATTAATTATATAAAACACATAAAACATGAATAACAAATAAGTATAAATCAACTTATATATGTTATGAAAAAATATGATAAAACAAACAGAATTGAATGATCTTCAAGCACGTATAAAACGTTTCTTTAAATCGATGTTTTAAGATCCCAATGAACATACACCACTGAAATGGTGTGTCCCAATGAAAAATCCTTCTACGAAATGATGTACACAGGTCGAACCCCGTTTCTTTCGGCGCGACATACATCGTGACTTTCGATTGTGCAACAACACATTCAAAAACAAACAAAAAACAGACTTTGTGAATAAATATCTAACAATATACATAATATTATAAGTATAAATCATCGTAATCACAATATGAAATATAAGTTTAATTTACTTACAAATTAATCATAAAAAAATAAACAATTAGAAAACTACGCATTATTCTTTAATTCACTTACAAATTATCTAGAATATAAGTTATGAAATTAAATATTATATATAGATATGAAGTTAAATATTATACAAGCGATGTGTTTTTTTTAAATATAGTTATGAAATTAAATATTATATATAGTTTAATAATCAATTAGAATTTATTATTAATTTTAACGTAAGTTATACAAATTTTGTAAAACAAAATTTTAACTTTTTTGGAACCATGACCAGAACCGTAATCGGAACCGTGATCTGAACCGTCTGGACCCGGGAACCGTTGAGACCCGGACCGGGGAACCGCCAAATCCACCGGTTCCCGGGAACTGGCGGAACCGGCTATAAATTGGAACCGGCTGTTCCGGTTTCATTTTGGATCCAGAACCGGAGGATCGTGCCATGAACCCGGTACCGGCTCGGAACCAGCCACGTCTAGTCACAGTAGTTATCATTGGACTAATGTCTTGTTGGTCGTCTTTAAAACATTAAGAATGTAGGTTCTTTTTTTTAAGTATTTTGCACCATTTTCATATTGATATTTTGTACCAATTCAAAAAAAAAATTCCAGGAATTCGTAACTAGTATAATTTATAGGGCCAAAGACCCAAAAGTATACAAAACGGACTTATTGGACTTATAAGGACAAAAAGGAATCTGTTGGACTTATAAGGACACAAATTAGATACATAGACTCAAATACCCTTAATGAAAAAAAAAAGAAAAAAAGGAGGAGAAGAGACGCTGTTAGTTAGTTAGTTTTATTTTTATTTTTATTTTTTTTTAATTTTCCGTTCCGGGCACTGTTCATGGTTTTTTTTTTTTTTTTTTTTCAGGCACTGTTCAGTGTTTTTTTTTTTTTTTTTTTTTTTTTTTTTCCAGGTTTGTTCAGCTTTTTTTTTTTATTTTTTTTATTTTTAATAACCGATACAATGACCACCGCGATTTAATGACCACCGCGATTTAATTACCACCGCGACGCATTGACCACCTCGATGCAATGACCGCCTCGATGCAATGACCATCCAGATGCATTGACCACCGCGACGCCCGATGCGATGACCATCGCGATGAAGAGACACCGCGATGAAATGACACGGCGATGTAGAGACACGGCGATGAAGCGACACCGTGATGCAGAGACACCGCAATGAAGTGACACCGCGATGCAGTGACCACCCCCGATGCAGAGACACTGTGATGCAGAGAGGCGCCGATTGCGAGACACCTCGATGAAGTGATACAGCGACGTAGTGACCACCCGCGATGCAGAGACGCCTCAATGAAGTGACACCACGATGCATTGACCACGCCAGATCCATTGATCACCTCGATACAGTGACCACCTCCGATGTAGAGACACCACGATGCAGTGACCAACCCAGATGCAGAGACACCGCGATGCAGTGACCACCCCCGATGCAGAGACATCACGATGTTATAACATTTGACGATCACGAGACATCGCGATCTGAGACACCGCGATGCAGTGACACGGCGATGCAGAGACACCGCGATGAAGTGACACCGCAATGCAGAGACACTGCGATGAAGTGACATCGCGATGTTATAACATTTGACGATGCAGAGACACCGCAATGCAGAGAAACCGCATTGCAGAGACACCACGATGAAATGACACCGCAATCACGAGACACGCTGATGAAGTGACACCGCATTGCAGAGAAACCACGATGAAGTGACACCGCAATGCAGAGATGCCGCATTGCAGAGACATCGCGATATTATAACATTTGACAATGCAGAGACACCGCATTGCAGAGACACCACGATGAAATGACACCGCAATGAAGTGACAACACGATGCAAAGACACCGCAATGAAGTGACACCGCATTGCAGAGACACCCTCGATGCAGAGACACCGCGATGAAGTGACACCGCATTAATGCAGTGACATCAACAATTTATGCAGTGACATCTGCAGTGACATCAATGTCACTTCATTAGTTGTCTAATGTATGCAGTGACATCTGCAGTGACATCAATGTCACTTCATTAATTATATCAATTTGGCTTATTTGGCAACGGAGTTACATTTTTCTTTTCTTTCGTTTGTTTCTTTTCTTTTTCCAGACAAAGATCGAGTCGTGTAGGTCTACCATTTTACTTACTTTTACCGTATATTAATTCAATGAAAAACAACCGAAACCCCACGATGCTTCTTTGCATTCTATACTAGTTCAAGGAGGTCCTGCCATTTTTAGATGTATGTAGCCTTACATTATGTTTCTACAAATACTTGTTTTTACCATGAAAGAAAGCAATCCAAGATACAGTGAAAAACTGTAGTTAGCAATGACTTAAATCCAAACATTTCCAACATACCAAATTCGTCCAACATCAATATAAAAAGAAACAAAACTTCGTTAAAAACATTTATAGAAATCATCTTACCCATGAAATCATTTCTTCCATCCATGCATCTCTTCACATTTTTTTTTTTTTTTTTGAGAGGAAACATCTCTTCACATTTTGATTGAGACAAAACTTGGCCTACATACTCCCATTTCCATTTCCAAACAAGGGTCCGGAAAAAGAGACTCGGCTCAAGGTTTCTTAAAATCATTGCAAACTACACAGCTCGACGATTGAGCGAGAAAATTAGCTTTCAATCCTTGTTTTGTAAAGGAATTTATGCTCATTCAAGAAAGATATCGGTAATATGGGTTGTATTAGAGGTCCAATTGAATAGATTTTGGTCCACGCTTCTTCATTCTACCTACATTCACAACAGGGCTCGGAAGATCTTGAAGTTAAATGCACGAAACAAAAACAAGGGACTCTTCTTGGTTCAAAACAAAAAAGAAGCAGGTAAGTATCATCGTCACCATTGTACCAACCTTCGGAAATTCCTTTTCTTTGAAACAACTCACTAGCCACGTTGCAAGTGAGCATTCTTCACCCAAAAGTTTTGATTTTACACACCAGTGGATGACCCCATAGAAGAACATGGAACATTTCGTCGCATAATCAAAAGACAAAAGTAAAATCATTCAATTCACTCCAAGCATTTGACCTGAGGTTGTATACTTCAGCTCTCTCGCTGTCCAACAAAATCACTCAAGCACATAATGCCATTGCAATGACCCACCAAATCTAGAAAAGTGCGGCGTTTTGGAGATAACCGGGAAGCTCAAAATCAAGCACGGGCAATGCATAATCAGCTGCTTCATCACTATCAAATCTGTCCATGGATTTGAGAAACCATGGCGCTGATGTTTCTCTCGATCATCATCATATAGGCGTATGGTTAAAACCCGCTGATCGAACATCTCACTATCGCGAATGACAAAAGACATAGCAAATTAGCAAGAAAACCATGATTTACAAACACTCTGAAAGCGGATGATGGATTTCTTTGGTAACTTAACAATGATATCCTCAACGATTTCTTGAGGAAGATCATGGCGGCGGCGACTCTTCATCTTTTGTTTCTTCTTCTTCTTTGTGCTGAAGAAGGGTTTACGAGAGAGGACAGTGTGGTCGACACTTTCAATTCGATTTGAAAATTCCTAATACCTGGAAAGTGAAATTCATTTTTGCTGAAGTAAATAATCTTCATACAACTCAAAAGCGCGCCATGGTGCACCAGTGCGGGCGCCTTTGCTCTTTGAGAAGATAATTGAGAGATCTAGGAGAGGACGTTGGGGATGTTTGACAGATTTTAGGTTATTTTATTAGATTAGAAGTACTTTTTGTCCATGTAGATATATTATGTCCCTTATAAGTTCAATGATTTCTTTTATGTCCCATGGAAATTTAATAAGTATAAAAACTATATCTTTTAAGTAATTAACCCTAATTTATATGGAAAATAATTAGGAAAATGACACTTTTGGAAATATTTTCGAGGAAAAATTAGTTTAAAATTCACTTTTATTTAGTATATTAAATTTTAATCCACGATCACTTTTTTAGTTGCGAAAAAAAAAAATTATGTTCGAACTAAAATACCACTCACATAACACACCAAAGCTGAACTGAAGGCTACTTTTTTTCTCCCTAACTCTTTTTCCTAATTCTTTCTTTCTCTTTGACATTGAAGATCTTTCTTCCGGTGATGAGCAGCGACTGGCATTATTTCAGAGTGATCATATGACTCTGAAATGGTGGTAGCTTTGAGGAATTGCGGCTAAAGCATCAGAAATGGTGGTAAATTTTCCAGAGGGTATTGTAAAGGAATGGTTTAATCTAAAATGGTTGAGAAGACAAACACGCAGTAGTGGCATATATAGTATTTGTCTTCTTCTCAACTATTTAAGTTTAAAACGTGTCGCTTATATTTCTGATCATTTTTTTTTCCAGACCCATCTTTCGCCACCGTAGCATTCGGGACTGTGTCGGTGCATCCGCCTTCAAATATCTCCGGCGACCTTGATCCACCCATTCCGGAAAACCGTCCTCACCGCCAACACCATTCAATAGCATTCTTTTCCCCAAAAACCGTCATTTAATATTGGCCCAGACAAAAGCGACGTGGCACTTTTATTTAAATTTCTTTTGGAAATATTTTTATTTAAATTTCATTCATTGTGTTTATTTTTAAAAAAAAATGCAAAGGCGGGAAATATCAGTATTATCACCAAGGGTAGCATATCTGGATCATCAGCATTTGATTCTGGGAGTTGACAATGGTGTTCTTAACTCTTAAGCAAAGAATAGTTGCTTTAGCTCAAGATAAGATTTTCAAAGATGGTAATTATAAATTTTTATTCATATACACTTTACTCTCTCTTTCATTAAGGATTTGTCTATTTGTTTTTTAAATATGAATTTTTTTCAACCGCTTCTTCTCCCTCTTTTCTTCTATCAATTTCATCTTTTCTTCATGGTATCACAGCGTGTAGACGATTAAATAACGAAATCTGCTGCAATCGAAGATAGATCTATGGCTAATCGGGAGGCAATTCGGTTTGAGTCCGTTCTATATCCATCCTAACGAAAACTCCTCACAAACCCTAGTTCATCCGGTTCTAGAAGGAAATGATTACCATGCATGGAGTAGATCGATGCGTATGGCTCTAATTACAAAGAATAAGGTCGGTTTGTTGATGGAGCGATTGTTAGGCGGCGGAAGGTGATAGGCACCGATGCCTGGAATCGGTCTGTCACGATGGTTACCTCGTGGATTATCAACTCGATTCATCCTACGATTGCTCGTAGCTTTGTTATGGATTAACACTGCGCAGGAAGTTTGGGAAGATTTGAAGGATAGGTTTTCCAATTTGGACTCCTATCGCCTATCAGATCTGTTGGAAGAATTGAGCAATTTAAAGCAAGGAAATGATTCGATAAGCGAGTATTTTACCAAGATGAAAGTTATTTGGGATGAAATCTGCATACTGAGGCCGATTCCGAAGTGTTCATGTGCCCCTGGTTGCAATTGTAAATCTATAATCAAAGTGTTTGTTGATTACTTTGAGAATGAACATACTATTAGATTTTTGAAAGGTCTCAACGAGGATTACTCACAAGTCAGCAATCAAGTCATGATAATGACACCAATGCCAAACATCAAAGCAGTTTTTGGAATGGCTATCAAATTAGAGAGGCAATTACAATATACAAATGCAAAAAGTAGCAGGGGAACACCCATGGTTTTGTTAATAAGGTGCGAGGAGAGGCCAAGCTGGTACTCAAGCAGAAGAGAATCAGCGGCGAGAGGATATGGTTAAAGCAGATGACGCAGAGAGCGGTATCAATGGTTAATCACAAGGGAAGAAAGTACAATGTACACACTGTGGTTTCCATGGGCACACTGCTGATACTTGTTATAGGATTCATGGTTTTCCTCCAGGTTTTAAGTCAAAATGCAGAGCCAATCTAGTGGAAGGGATTGTTGAATCAGAGGATGTACCACAACAAGTTATGGAGAAATATGCAGAAGACTGGATCGACTGGATTCACCAAAGCGCAATATGAAGAGATTTTGAAGCTCATATAAAACACTCAGCTGGTTGGGACTTCACAGAGATCACCAATGGTTAATCAAATGTCCACACTAAGTGCAACACTTCAACCTATTGATGATGCTGCAGGTATTCATTGTCATTCTGCATTTTTTTGGATAATAGACTCTGGAGCAACTGATCACATAGTGTGTTCAGTCAGTAATATGTGTGATTTGAAACCAGTTAGAGATGTCAAAGTGGGTTTACCTAATGGTCATGAAGCCATAGTGAGTCACACAGGAACAGTCAAGTTGCATAACAACATAATTTTGAGGAATGTGTTATGCATACCAAGTTTTTCTTACAATCGATTTGGTTGGTTGTTTGACAAGAGATAATGATTTGAGAGTCAGTTTTGAATATGATTCATGTTTGATCCAGGACATGAGGAGTGGGAAGAAGATTGGTGCGGCTAAATTTGCTGCAAAAAGGACTTTATCTCCTTAATCCCACAGATTCGGCAACTGGGCTTAGAAATAAAACGTGTTGTAGCACATCTGAGGTTGTTCCTTCCAACATGTTATGGCATTTCAGATTAGGGCACTTATCAAAAAATATTTTAGTAAGGCTGAACTTGATTGATGATAGTAGTATGAATAAGACTTGTCATGATAGAGAGGTGTGTCATGTATGTCCATTAGCTAAACAAAAAAGGTTGTCTTTTCCATTGAGAGAGTCTATTTCTGGTTGCCTGTTTGAGCTAGTCCACATGGATATATGGGGACCATATAAAACACCTACTTTACATGGACATAGGTATTTCTTGACTGTAATAGATGATTTCTCAAGGTTTACATGGGTTTACTTGTTGAAATCTAAAGGGGAAGTGAAACTTTTAATACAAAATTTTTATGAGTATGTACTCACACAGTTTCAACAAAAGATTAAAATGATAAGGTCAGATAATGGTAAGGAGTTTGATTTGAAAGAAATTCTATGAAGAAAAGGGTATAATACACCAAACCAGTTGTGTTGCTACTCCTCAACAAAATGGAGTTGTTGAGAGGAATCATCAACATCTTTTAAATGTAGGTCGAGCATTAAGATTCCAGTCCAATTTACCCATATCATATTGGGGATATTGTTTGTTACATGCCACAGATCTGATTAATAGTTTACCTACACCCATTTTGAAGTATGATACTCCTTTTCATAGATTGTATCATATGGAAGTTGATTACACTCAGTTCAGGGTTTTTGGGTGTCTTGTATATGCTTGTACCTTACAAGCAAATAGATCTAAGTTTGATCCAAGAAAGCGGTGAGTGTTTACATTGGGAATTCCAAAACAACCTAGGGGTATCTTTTATTGGATTATTCTACCCAGGAGGTGTTTGTGTCGAGAGATGTTTTTTTCATGAGTCCTACTTTCCTCTTCATGCTTCTTTTTAAAGCAGGTCCTACACAATTCCATAACTTAGTTTCTCTCACACTTTCCTTTTATCACTCAAAACAACCAATATCAACCTAATACAATTTGAACAAGATACTCACATAGCTTTGCGAGATCTGTTACACCATCTGCATCTACATCACTTGAAACCTCAGAATCATTTCCTTCAGCACATTCTGATAGTCCTTTATCTGGACATTCTAGTAGCCCTTCTTCAAATGATGTCCCTGTTCCTGATCATCCCACAGTCAGAAGGTCTCTTAGAATCAAACAAGTCTCCAATTATCTTCATGATTATCTTTGTAACCAAGTTCATCAGAAGTCTTCCCACATTCTTTCTGTCAAGAATGATGTCATTTCTACACCACACATTTCAGAACCTAATTCTTACAACCAAGCTGTTCAACATCCTCAGTGGGAGAAGCTACGGGGAAGAAATTACGACTCTGGAACAAACACACACTTGGGAATTAGTTGATTTACAAAGGAAAGCACCCGAAAGGATGTAAATGGGTTTATAAAGTCAAATATAAAGCGAGATGAGTGCTGTAGAAAGGTACAAGGCTAGGTTAGTAGCCAAAGGATATACACAAACATTGGGTGTAGATTATGAAGAAACCTTTTCTCTGTTGCTAAAATTACCACGATCAGATTACTTTAGCTATTGCGACCATGAAAGGTTGGCACCTAAAACAACTAGACATCAATAATGCCTTTTTACATGGGGATTTGAAAGAGGAAGTGTATATGAAGTTGCCCTCACGGTTATCAAGCGGAAAAATCTTCCCTGAGTTTGCGAGACTCGGAAAGTCTATCTATGGTCTTAAACAAGCTAGCCGACAATGGAACCACAAATTGACTTGACCTACAAAGTCAAGGTTTGATCGATCGATTCATGATTACGATTTATTCACTAGGGGACAATAGAGAGAAATTCATGGCTCTTGTGGTATATGTAGATGATATAATTCTTGCGAGGATCGACTTGGATGACATAGATCATGTAAAAGCATTCTTACACAAAGACATTTCAGATTAAAGATCTGGGGATCTTGATATTTTCTTGGGATAGAGGTACCTGTAAGCGAGAACAAGGGATTAGCATTTCTCAAAGACATTATGCCATCAAATTGTTAGAGAGTTTTGGCTTCCTGGCAGCAAAACCTGTTGATACTCCTATGGAAACAAAGACCACATTCTGATCGGAGATTCGGAACCTTTGGGTGATAATCACGAGTCGTCGTCTTATTGGGAAGCTACTCTATCTCACAATCACTAGGCACGACTTATCCTTTCTGATACAACAACTTTCACGAGTTTTGGATAATCCAAGCTATTGCACACATGAAAGTTGCACATCGTTTGCTCGGATACATCAAGAAAGCACCTCGGCAAGGTTATTTTTCCATCGAACAACAACAACATGGTGAATGGATATGTTGACTCAGATTAGGCGGGTTGCAAGATTACAAAGCAGTGTCATTTACGGTTTTGCTATGTTTCTTGGGTCGGCGGTGGTGTCATGGAAGGAAAAAAGCGGACCAGCGTGGTTAGAAGCTCTGCGAAGGTTGAATACCGGGCTCTGTCAATGCTATTTGTGAAGTTCTTTGGATCCAATACATTCTCCAAGATCTACAAGTGTTTGAATTTGTCTACCATTCTATATTGTGACAATCAAAGTGCAATGCACATTGCGGAAATCGATATATCATGGCGTACAAAGCATTTGGAAATCGATTGTCATCTTGTTAGTGAAAAGTTCAAATTTGGATTCATCAAGCTTATTCCCATATCCACTTTGTTCATCAATTAGCCGACATATATTTACCAAGGCATTAGATGGCCTGTTTTACTTCTTTATTGAGTAGTTTTATTGTTGTTTATTAGCTTGATGCACCCGGCTTGAGAGGGTGTTGATGTTTGTATTTTCTTTATATAGTTGACTTTGGTGAGTATATATACACATAGTGTATTCTCTTGTAAATTGTTGAAAATAATAAGAAAAATATCTTCAAAATAGAAAAGGAAATTGAAGTTTCTTCACGGAGAAAAGCGCTTCTCAACCAACTTCTTCTCCTCTTTTCTTCTATCGATTTCATCTTTTCTTCAAGAAATGGATGATCCAATAATTGAGGCACAATGTATACGTGACTTCAATTATTGGGCTTTTATATCTTTTTTATCTTTTCGTTAATTTGATGCCTTGAGGAGCGTAACTTGTGGTTGAAGAATGCGGTATTGTGGTGATAGTCTTATATTGTTAGTGGGGGGACTAGATTGCATATACGGATGATTTTTTCTAACAAAAGATGTATATACAACCCGCGCTTCGAGATTCTTGATTCACATCCTCGATTTACATCATCAAAAAGTCGAGGGCGGTTCCATGGACAAAATGTTTTACGTCAGACACCACATTCTTTGATTAATTTATTTGGAGAGACCACGGCACCGTAGAGTCTACCAAGAAGCGAGTTAAATCTATTGTTGAATCTTGTGTCTTTGCTCCCTAAAGCCATTTTAGTTCTTGATTTGAGTTGTTTTGGGATCATTAAAGAATCTAGAATATGTACTCAATAAACTGACCTTGTTATAATATGATGCTTTAGCTTGCTAATCGTTCTATTCTTGAAGCCTTTACAAACTTGTTTTGCAATTTGATTCACATTCTTGTGATCATTATTGTGATCTTTATTCTTGTTGTGATCACGATCTTGTGATCTGGATCTTTGTTATTGTATTATAGTCTTTGAGATCGACGCATTGAAACCGAAGGCGGAGATCTACGAGCTAATGTTCAAGAAGAGGCTAATGCTCCATGGTAATGATGTGTGAATTGAGATAGGGTACAAATGTTAAACCATTTGGTGTAAAGGTCGACTTTATTGAGAAAATGTTAAAGCATTTGGTGTAGAGTTGGAGAAGAAGATGATGGTGGCAATCGACATTGTCGAGTTTTTTAGGTTCTTAGATAATCCTTTCCTTGATATAACTTAATTATCATATATGTTGATGTTAAAGTTATTTTTATCATATATGTTGTAATTTGAGATCTCAAAATGAAGAGAAAAATATTATGAACTTTGGTGAAAGAATTTTGACAATCGGTGTTATAAATCAAAAGTTACGGTCGTTTATAAAAAAAATGTTCCGATTAATGCAAATATTTTTCCATCTTTCAAAATTTATGTTGGAAGGGTATCGTATGAGATCTCAAAATGAAGAGAAAAAAAATATGAATTCTGGTGAAAGTTTTTTTGATAATCGAGGTTTTAAATCAAAAGTTACGATTATTTGAAAAAAAAATAAAAAACAAAGAAGAAGAATAAGAAGGAAAGGAGCAGTGTGCAAGAGAAGAGGAAAATAAATATAAGCGCATGTTACTATAATGGTAAAGTAAGAAGTATTTTTGTAAAATCTGAATTATTTTTGTCCTTTTTCTGTTAAAAAAAAAGTGTGTCACTTATTTATTTATTTTGGATCAAAATTTGGACTTTTCTCGCCTCTATTTTTAAATGAATAAACACTCAAATAAGTTTTATAGCTTAAAGGACATCTATAGGTTAAAGGACAAAAAAAAAAAAAAAAAAATTACAACAGCCGCATATGTTCTTAAAAATATTTGTCCCAATTCGCTCCATTTCCTTCGCTATTTTTAAACATCAATATGTTTTGATTCAGATCATCAATATGATGAAAATTTCATTATTTATGAGAATAGACATAAGAAAAGAAAAGAATAGATTATCATCATTTGTTTGAGCATGCAGAGAAAGGATGTTCAGAATAGAATTGATTCTTTAAGTATTTGGAGGGAAAGAGGACTTTTCTTTTTTCTCCATTTACTTTTCTCGTTGGCAATGAAAAATAGAAAAGAATCACATTTTCGTGATTGTATTATGGTTGAATCGCAAAAAACAGTAAATTTCGAAAATGAATTTCGATAGTGTAGTAGCAGAAATTAATTTTAGTTTTAGATCATTTTCAAGTTTTGTTCAAGTTAGAAAGAATTGAGTTAGAAGAAAAAACAACGAATGCAAACCGTTTACTTTTTGCGCTTTCAGATGTTGATAAAAATCCGGGTGTGATTAATCATCAGTTTTATGAAGAAAATGGCAGCAGAAAATAATACTTAGAAAGCCATAGAAATTGGAGCAAGTTGGAACTTGGAAGAAAACTGGAATCGAGAGAATACACAAATACTGTGCATTATATAGTCTAAAATTGTCGGCGACAGACCAGAATCAACCACAATACAAACTCGAAAATCTTTGGTAAACATCAAACAAACACGGATTTTGTGTTATGGTAAATGATGAAATCCTCCTCTTGTTCCATGATAAAAATATTACAGTTAAAATTTTCAATCGCATTTTTAAATAAACACACAAATTTGGCTTCCAATCAACCAAAATAAGGCAATCCACCCATTAACAGTAGTTAATGCATTTATATTTTTCTTATGAATCTGAAGTCTGAAATACAAACTTAAAAGCTTTTACTGTATCGACCTCAAGGGCTCTAAGAAAGGATAATCTGTATATCCTACAACAGGATCATGAGTATAAAGGTAGCCCTATCATAGTCATTTAAAGGAGCATTTAACTTGAGTCGTAAAACTAAGTCTGGATTGGAGGCGAAGAGTCTTCCATATGAAACTAAATCAGCATCGCCACTCGCGCCTTTGCTTCAACCCCGAGCTCTCTGTTGAATCCACCACTAGACATGAATGTACCTTGATAAGCTTGTCTCCATGCTCTCACCGATCGAGCTTTTACTTCTTCGTTTATTTGTGCACTTAACGGTGGTGGATTCAAGCAGATGCAAATACGTTAGTTTCTGTTTATGTCCTCTTGGAGCTTGTTGAGTCTCTCAATCCTTTGCTAGACCAAGGCTAAGAGGATGCGAGTCTATAGCATCATTAAAATCATTGGGTGGTGAAATTCTTACAGACCACCACGATCTGCACCCATTGCTTTAATAACGGCTTGAACAACTTTGCATTAAGAATTTGCACGGTTTTCAATTGAGCCTCCGTATTCATCATTTTACATCATTGATGCCGTCTTTCAAGAATTGGTCAATAAGGTAACCATGAGCGCTATGGATCTCAATGCCATCAAAACCAGCTTCAATTGCATTTAAGGCTGCGTGGCGATAATCCTCTATCACTCCAGCAATCTCATGTACTTCCAAAGACCGTGGTTTTGAGGGAAGCTCATAAGTACCATCTGGCATTGGTATTTTAAACTTTTCTGATATAGGCTTGTCTGTAGATGATATTGGAGCCCTTCCCTCAGGTTGATAAACTGACCAAATAGACAAAGAAACACAAGGTTCAGACTACACCATGATTTATCAGGCAACTATAATTAAATTGGAAGAACATATATGATTTAATCAATTAGCAATTAAGACACAGTAGTAAAGCAGCCTCATGAAGATAACATGTAGTAATAAACACACTAGAGCAATATCATGTCCTCCGTCTACAACAACTTCAACCGCACATCAATTGGCCGACATTAACAAGGGCCTCACAATCCCAGATATCCTCTGATTACTAGCGCTCAAGCGGATCCAGGATTTTAATCTTGTAAGGGACACGTGGAGCACTAATAGTATATATACATTTTTAGCAACAAAATTACGTCATTTCAAAATAATAATAAAAAAAAATCCGGAAGTTGAGTTGGGAGATAAAAGCGGTACCTTGATGAGATGCACGACCGGCGTGCCATAATTGACAAAGAAAACAGCACCCTTAGCATGTACAGCATCAACTATTTTCTTCCAAGCCTCAACTTGTTCCTTTGTGAAAATCCAGGAACATGAGGAAAACTGAATTCACATCAAAGATCAGATTAACCCGTAAGTAAAAATCTCGTAAAAGCATAATTGGTTCGATCCAAAATCAATTTTACAATTCTTGCACTTTTATATCACATGTTTCATATAGACATTTTTATCTTTATGTATGCATGTTAAGAAACTTGTACACTTTTAGTCCAAAATGTCCTGTGTGCAATATTCCACATGGAATGTTGGAGAGTCTTTCACCAATAAGAATGTGACATGTGTTAGCACCCGTGTATAATTAAAATAAATAAACGAAAATTAAATCAACAATTTTATTATTCAAATAAAGAATTACAAAGATACATAATGAAATGAAAGGATATACGCGATCTGGCCAGGCGAACTACATCCTTAAGACAAATTTGCCCGGTATGTACCCGTTTGCGGCAATTCTCGGATTACCTTTCGGAATAAGCGATCTGCAAACTCACGAACACAGCGGCGAACTCAACCGTGTTTGATATCTCTTCACTTGATCTGAAACGATTGCGATTACCTTCTGAATAAGCGATCGCAAACTCGAACACCGGCGAACTCAACCGTGTTTGATATCTCTTCACTTGATGCAAACGGTTGCAAAACCGAACTTTATTTGTGAACCTTCGAATCGAGCTGCATTCGTATCACGCGGACACGCTGGCGTGCACAAGCCCGAGGTAAATCGGTTGGATTTGCACCCCTGCGCCGTGAAAGCGGTGTATAATGTTGGTTTCTTATTCCAACTACTGGCTAAAACAATATCATATAAATATTGCTGCTTTTTCCTTCTTCCAACCAATGTGGGAGAAAAGTTTCTTCCATTTTTCCTTTCCATATACTTACTTAATTCAATAAGGCGATATGACTTATCATTAATTTTCCAACAAACCGAAACTTTTAGCGTTAATTTACCATTCACTCGTTATCCGAATTGAATGATTTCCAAATCTGAATTCATCTACGACTCGCGTAGTTTTGAATTAATAAAACATTGCATATATTCTATACAAGAATATATCGAAATCTGTTTTATAAAGTCATTGAATAAAATGATTATAAAATCATTTTTAATTCATTTTTAATTCAATTCCACATTTTCTCCAACAACATGTATATAGGATAGTTTTCCACCAATAAAAACTTTGTGACATGTCAAAAATGGAAAGATAAGTCTAAAAATCTCGAAACCAAAGTTAGATCTTGGAAGATTCTTAATACATCTCCATGATTAAG
>JAOBSW010000069.1:0-130416 GCA_026214975.1 Gentiana macrophylla
GAAGCAAGATTGATAAAAGCGAAGAAAAGTGAACCTTCAATTGAGATACATAGAAGTACAATTGATGAACAAAGGAAGCTTTGGAAGATGGTGAATTTTGTGAGGTGAATATGAAAAGAAATCGACAAGTCATGATGCTCATTTTATTATCCTGAGGCCGATTACCTGCGTCTCAGGCCCATGAAGCATCCACAAGCAAAGTCTGCAGAGCTGAAACATCTCAACCTTGATCCAATAACGAAACAATTGAAGAAAAATTGGAAAAAGTGAAAGAAATCATTGAAGGTGTGATGCTAACTCGCAAAAGAATCTTTTCAATTTACATGAGTTGATTGGAAGAACACCTTATTCGAGGCTTAAAAATTTTTCCAACATCATCACCTTGCACAAGTTATTTAAAAGAAAGCTTTAGCTTATCTTCAAACAAGAGGAAGATAAAGTGAAGGTGATGAAAGAAAACTAAGTGATCTTTGAAAATTTGAAGAAATCTGCCAAACAATTGGTGATAGGACAAGACAAACAAGTAAATCTTTGATCTACTTGCAATTCAGCGAATGGAGAAGCGGTTGATAGTTTGATTGAAGAAGCGATCACGAGAAGAAACCTTCAAAGAAACAAGAAGCGAGGAAGATGAAGAGACCTCGATTAGAGTTGTGATGAATATCGGAAGGAAACTTGCAATATGTATCGATGAAAGAACGTCTAAAGTCGGTAGAAGATAAAGAGAGACAACAACTAAGGGAAAAGTGAATTGGAACCAGAAAGAAAAGCTAAAAGACTAAGGAAAAGGAACATAGTCTTATTTAGGAAGAAGAAGAAATGATGATGAATGAGGAGATCAAAGAAATCTTGATAAAGCTCAAAAATCAAGATAATTAAAGAGGCTAATCAGTTGATCGGTGAATATCTAGAAATCAAGCACAGAGATGGCGAATCGAGTTGAAGAAGGAAAAGAAAGAAGACTCACAGAAACCGAAAGAAGCATTTTCCTTGGAGAAAAGATGTTGGCACTTGAAAAGAAAAGTTGTAATTCTATTGGTTTTAACTCGAGGTTGTTTAAAAACTTTATTCTTGTAATAAATTCAGTTGTACTACTTTGTTATCTTAATTTGATTTGTTATGATTTCTAGCATTATTCTTTTATTATTGCCTTTAGGGAGGGTTATGATACATCATCAAAAAGGGGGAAATTGTTGGAAATATTATTAATGTTTTGATGATGATTCGTCACGTAATTAGACAAATCACTTACAACACATGATGATGAAGTCATAACTAACTGTTATAGTGCATAATGGAAGAAGAAGCAAGAAATGGTCTAGAGAAAATGTATAAGTTCTATCTAGAGTCTGAACCTGGAATAGTTTGTTTCAGATAAGCATTGTAATAGAATAGGAACTAGGCGAGCAATTTGAGTCACAACAAGAAAAGCGAAGTCTCAACAAGAAAGCGAGTATGCACATAAAGGCGAGGGTTCAAACTCGGTTATGCAAAGAAGCGAAGAAGATAAGTTCGATTTGAGGTCCGCAAGCTTGATTGGCTTATCTGAAGATCAAGGCGGGGTGGCAAACTCGGTCGGCTCGATTAAGTCGTGACTATAAGTCGATTCGAGCAAGTCTGTGGTGACTGGCCGAACTATAGATCATGAAAAACTGAATAATCTTAAGGACAAAGATTATCAGTTACCAGGAAAAGAAGAAATTGAATGGTGTACTCTGACTTAGTCAATTAAAGTCAGATGTTAAGTATACAAGGTACTCAGTTTTGAATTAGAGTAGAAAACTGAGTTAAGGCCTTGTTGAATTTGAATTAACAATCGACAAAGGCCGTACATATGAACGTTGGCTAAACGACAAGTGTAACGGTCAAGAGCTAGTGACCATTACATCGCCCCTATAAATACACAAGAGAATCACTTGAAGGAGAGAGAGAGAGAGAGAAGGATCAGAAGAAGAACTTTACAAGCACATATCCAAAGATCAGATCGAGAAAATCGGATAATATATATCTAGAAAGGGAAGCTAACGGAATTTCCTTGAAGATTTCAAAGAAAGATCCAAATAACTCATTAAGGGGAAAGAAGGCATCCTGGAGCTACAAAGCGAGATCGGAAGAATTAGACAACTCTTTGAATTAATCTCTTGATTAATTAAACCTAACAACTTTGTGAAAAAGGTTGGATGTGCATAGTTTGAGGAAAGCAATTCCACCTTTCTTCATACAGGTTGCAACTTAGTTGCCACCATTTGTTAGTGCGATCTGCTGGATTTGTGTTTGTGTTAGTGGTGGAAATGGTGAAGGAGCAATTCCACCTCTGAAGATCGGTAATGCGAGTGAAGGAGCAATCTCACATTTCTTCTTTTTGTGTAGACAATGAAACTAGGGTGTCGTGAATGATTTGTCATTGTGCTTGGATTTTGTAACGGTTATCTCAAGATTACAGTGATACCTCTCACACCACAGGAGAAGGGGAGACGTCACGAGGATTACACCACCCGGAACTTCCATAAACAAATCTTGAAGAAAATTTACTTTATGCACCTGTGTTTGTTTTATTTGTTGCATTATCACTCAGCAAACACCAGACACTGAGTCAGCACAGAACTGATACATAGAAGGTCTAGATTTTTATTAACACATCTATTGCACAAAGGCTAGTTATATCCGCTGCCAGTTAACAAGACTAAATATAAGTCAGTATTGACTTATACTCAGTTGACTTAGTTGAACTCCGCACAAGTTAAAGGACATGAACAAAACTGAGCTGAGCATCAGTTTGAGTTTGGTAAAAACTCAGTTCCTGGTGTACTTTCAGTTTTGGGAAAGTTTTTGGTGACAAGTTTATTCACCCACCCCCCTCTCTCTAAACTTGTGTTGCTTTCCAGAGGACCAACAGTATGGATGAAAAGTGTGAGATAGAGGTGCAAGCGTAAGCCTCTTGATTTGTCTAATGAATGATGATGATGATGATGATGTAGCATTTGTCCATTCACGTTGGCTTCTTTGCTTTATCTTTGCTTTCTCCTTTAGTATTAATCATGCTTTCTTTTACAATAAAGAAGCGGCGGTCGGATGGGCTTGAACATGGCGCATTTTCTTGGCCTTATACATCTCTTTGAATTTGAGAGAGAAGGGGTAGGGGCTAATTGGTTATAATTAGCTTCTGCTTGTAGAAGAGAAATGGCATTGAATACTGTTAATGTGATATTGTTAATGTGATACTATGATACCGATATTGTTATTGTGTTAGTGTAGCGTTGCGATTATTCAGATTTGAAACTACGTCGTGAAAGGGTTTCATATGAAATCTCAAAATGAAGAGAAAAAGAAATTATGAACTTAGGTGAAAAAGAATTTTATAGTCGATTTATAAGAAAAAACGTTTCCGATTAATGTAAATATTTTTGACTTTTAAAATTTATGTCGGAAAGGGTATCGTATGGGATCTCAAAGTGAAGAGGAAAAACAAATATTAATTTTAGTGAAATTTTTTGATGGAAAGATGCTACGTCAAAATTTACGGTTGTTTGAAAAAAAAGCAATGAAAAAAAGGAAAAGAAAGCTAAAACTAACCAAATAAGCAGCGTTCCTTTTCGCAACCAGATGCGTCCTATTTATTTTGGCAAACTAAAAAATGGTGCGTCCTATATATTTATTTTGAGTCATAATTTGGACTTTTCCTCCTTACCTATTATTTATATTTTGAATTAAAAGATAGATTTTAGACTCTTAACTAAGAAAGAAACCAAAAAAAAAAAAAAAAAAAAAAGTTTCTTTTCAAGTCAACTGAAAAGATTTGATTGTTTTCAAAAAGAAAAAAAAAGATTTGATAAGATTTTTTGGAATTTCTTGTTGCTGAAGAAAGTATGGGTAAATCCGGCCAAAAGTCGTATATATGAATCACAATTCAAAGGCTATACATCTGCACTTCCAAAAATTCTTTATACCCTAATCGATCGTAAACCCTAGTCGTAAACCACCCCTCTTGATCTCTGGGAAAAGAAAAAAAAAAAAAACCTTTGCTACCTTTTTCTGCTCCTCATCTATAATGGCCGGTTGAGTAAATATGTATATATATATTTTTAATAATGATGTTCTGTTTCTTTTAATAATGTTTTTGGTGAACCTTCGCTGTTGCTGTGTAAAAATCTCATCTTTTGCTTCCTTGATATAATTTTCTGATGCCTTTTTCCTCATTGGCTTTTTTAGTTTCAAATTGTTAAAGAAAGCCAATTGAACGTCCAGAAAGCTGGAAAAGGATCCTTTTTCCTCCTTTTGATCAATACCCTCGGTCCCTGTGGAACGAAATATTATTTCATACTGGAGTATCAAATGATCAAATGATCAGTATTCATCTTTCCTTTCAATTAATTTTTATTTTCAAGATTAGTGAATTTAACGTCCATTCACATTCATCCAACTTGGAACGAAAATTATGCGCGTGGACCACAAACACCGTTTCTTTACGCAATAAAAAATCTCGAGCAGCTCACTTGATATTTTTCTTCATGTACCTCTAAAAAAATTTCGTGACTAAGGCTTTGATTGAAGTGGAGGTCCCAGTTATATCCATCCCATGGCTCCTGGCATAGTACACTTCATCCAGCTTAACAAAATCATAAACATACATTAATTAAGAGCACAATTATATATATATATATATATATATATATATATATATATATATATATATATAAAAGAACTTTGATTTGAATTATAACAAGGCTTGTATCAATCAACAAGTCTTTCGTCATTATTAGCCACGTAAGCCAGTTCTACCATAAGTACCTCCATATTATGTTGAGTAGGATTCGACAATAGATTTTGGTCGTTGATTGAAAAACTTCCCTTTCTTGATTTTGATTCGCATAGAATTTTCGGAACTATAATCCTAACTGAACCAGAGAGGCCTGAATTCGCACTGGTATTATAGCACGACTCATCTTGATCATTTATCAAAGAATGACTCGGTTATCGATCAAAGAATGACTACGGTTATCAAATAATTGAGCAACCGGGAGATGATTTCTTACGTTCTTAGTTGATATTCGTAAAGGTATCTAATGAATTATGAGTTCAACTTTTAGTTAATGTGGGTTTATGATTTTGTAAAGCTGGATAAGGTGTACCTCCACTTCACTCCAAGCCTCATAATTATGATAACATCAAGAACCTTGATCTGGCCATGTGCATTTTTTTAATTATAAAATTATATAAATTCTCAACATAATTGGATCAGTGTGATTTATTTTCTCTTTATGTAACTAACTAATTATGATTTCCCCATCTAGATAATTAAATATATATACACTTGTAATTAAATTAATTAAACATATTTGCTGGCTGATTTTTGTGTTTCTTTTGTTGTTATGTTCTGAAAAAATAAAAATAAAAAAGAGATCCAAATCTTAAATATATTGTGGAAGATATGCTTGCTCACGTCTCAAGAGGCTTTTGTGCTAAGCATCTAGTTAATCCGAGTGCTTTTCAAATCAGGTTTGACGAAAGTAAATCACAAAAAATCAAATCCAACAATAATACGCTTTTAGTAGTATATATATTAGATTGTGGAAGATTCTAAAATACAGATTTTAAAGGATTTACTCTCTTAATTAATTATTCATTCTCCTTCTTCACTCGAATATTTTCTTCGGCTCCTCTAACAATTTCTCCTCTGAAAAATCTCCTGCCAACAGAAAAATCCACCAATTTAAGCAGCTCATGGCCAATAAATTCGGTAAAATTATGTTATTGCGGAACAAGGACAAAGGTAGCGACTTCATGGACTCCTCACAACCTAATCCACCAATTCAAGCAGCTCATGGCCAATAAATTATATCAAATTAATTGCGGGACAAGGACAAAGGTGGCACCTTCATGGACTCCTAGCTCACAACCTAATCCACCAATTCAATCGGCTCATGGCCAATTAATTATGTCAAATTATGTTATTGCAGGACAAGGACAAAGGTGGCGACTTCATGGACTCCTCACAACCTCGGAAGAAGGTTCCGCTCATGTCTGAAATACAGGTATGCTGAATTTCCGTTTTCAACTTTAATTCGAGCTATTGATTTTTGTCTTCTTGCTGAGGATACATGGGTGAGAAGAAAGCTGATTGAATTGGTCAATTAGTTGATTACACATTTCAAAAAAGAAAAATACATAAAATTTTCTCTTATATTTTTTTTTTAGGGGAAAATTTTCTCATTTATATAGCAAATTTGCATGCTTATTATTAATTAAATTACAAGTGTATATTTAATTATCTAGAGCAGCAAATAACAATTAATTACATAAAGAATAAATCAATGCCACTGTTCCAATTAAGTTGAGAATTTATATATATTTTTATAATGAAAATCTAACATTGTTGTCCACAGCCAGTTCAAGATTCTTTTTTTTAGACGTAACAGTTCAAGATTCTTGATGTAATTATAATTGTGAGACTTCGATTGAAGTGGAGTTCCGACCGTAGTACACTTTGCCCATCTTTACAAAATCATAGACATACATATATCAATCAACAAAAACAACGTTAGACTTGACAAAGTGTAAAGCTAGACAAAGTTTGGTATGCTCAGAGCAATGGGATATAATTCTCCTGTCACAAAAGCAAGTACAAATATGTAGAATTTCACAGAAATAGAACGGGGAAGAAGGGGGGTTTTGGGGAAGAAGAAGGGAAGAAACAGAGAGTAGAATAGACGGAAGAAATTAGGAGAGAAAGTAAGAGATTTTCATTAATCATCATAATGATGTATCCATGTTTACATCTCATTGATATAGACCCTTAACAACTTGGGCAATAAGTCGGGATACTCGAATAACATAAATACGATATAATAAAGCCATGACATCATAAATAAGCTAAATGACATCACTAACGGCTAGTAGTTCATATCCGACGGTCACTGACGCGTCTTCGGCCTTCTTTCTAATTTTTAAACCTCGGGACATGACAAATCCTTCCCCTCAACAACCGCCTTGTCCTCAAGGTGGTGAAATGAGAAACCCAAACAAGGCCGGGATCCCATACAAAGTTCTCCAAAATGCCAAGCGCCACAAGACCAAAAGCCTTCCTACACCCAGCGATGTTTCCAAAACAACATTGAAATGAAGACCCTTAGCATTGCCTTGAGTGGAGTTGTCACAACAGCATAGCCAAGCTTAAACAAGGTTGCCAACAATGTTGCCATAACAGAGTCATCCAATTTAAGAACATTAATGATATTGCTATAGGAATTAATGCGCAGAAAACCATTCAAAATTTGAGCATTTACCGAAACAGCAGGTGGATAAGATTGAAAAGCACCTTGGCAATTGTTGTCCCACTTTGCTTGAACCAATACCCATATAACGCTTAGTGCATTATTAACATCAATGGCGTCCTCTAAATCGAATCCCTTGCATCCTATCCAAGAAGTTTGGTTTGACGAAGAGTAGTCATTGTTAAACCTCAGGCAATTATAGTCAAATGAGGTGACAAATAGCCCCATCAAGTTCTTCAGTTTTCCAATTCGGAATTTCGAAGAAGTGATAAATAGCGAGAGCAATTCCCAGTCAACTAGAAGAAAGGCTAAGAACTTCATATGTGGATTGTAGTGTATACCAGTTCCGTTCAACCATTCATCTTGTTTCAAAACCAATCGTACCCCTATTCCACTTCCTCTTCAAAACATCCTTGTCCTCGAGGATGTAGCGAAAAATAGTGCATAGACCGGCCGCATAATAAGTACACGGACTTCCTTGGAACTTTAGATAGACCAATCATAGACATAAGCGGTACATTACCATGCTTCAAATGATCCGGACAACTTGCATCAACACTACATTCATTTACCCGACTTGATCATCCAGTAGAAGCTTTGCATTGAAATTGCATCGACTCCTCAAATCACGGATGGATGATTGCCTCCATTCTATGAAGAAAAGCATCTCCAAATATATCAACCCATAAATCCGAATCATCACCAAGAACAAGCTCATCGATCCTTTTCCATGGTGACTCAGGCTCAGAACCAAAAGCACTTATCAGCCATTCCAAACTCCACTCTGAAACCTGTTTTCTCCCCATATTCTCTCTGATTAGTTTCACAGCTGAAGCAAGCTCTTTCTCACTACCCATCAGAGCCAGGTTCCAACAAAATTCTTTCAAATGAATAATCATATCATGAGGAAATAGTCCAATATTAGTTGATTGAAAACTTGGTGGAATGGCATGCCTTAAAACCAATGTAGGAAGCAAAAAGTGTAGTGGCTTAATCTGTTTCAAGCCGTAATAATTCACGCAAATAAAACCTTTTCCCACAAGAGTCTTCAGCTTGGCTCCGTTTGCGGTAAGATACACTAATTTTACGTACGAATAAGACTTGTAAAAATGCATTTGAAGCAAATTAAGTAATGCCGATTCGTTACATTTCGCTTGAAAACAATCTGTATATCATTCTAGCCAATACTTCAGAAAAATAAGTTTCACTTTCCCGCATCGAACCGGCTTGAAAATCAACAATTAATCCAATTTGTTTCACTAAGATATCATAAGGTTCCCCAATCTCTTGAATTCTAGTCAGGTGAGCAACACCAAATCGGGCATTGGACAGTGACCGTGATGATCGATCGAAGCTATACGCCAAACAATCCATTCTAGAACAATTGGGGTGCATTTTGTGTAAATTTTTCGTCAAGTAAGGAACCATCCAAACTCACCTGTCTTCAACCACAACACTAAAGGTTTCAAGCCTTTAGGCAAACAAATATCATTTTGAACAACACGCGACATGAATATGAGCTCCAAGGCGTGAGCCTCTTTCCTCAATTGTATTAAGGTAGACAAATAAGGATATCCACGAAATCTTGATCATTTAGGAGTGCAGGTGGAAGACCATTCACCCTTGAGATCACTACTTGTTTTTACAATGATTATGGTTTCTTCAATCATAAGAATCGGAAACTCCTCTCTGTTCCATTCTACGAAAACTTATCGTGATTTTAGGTTAGGCAACATCCTAACATGTATAAGCACGGCATAAGCCTTCATTATAAAACCAATTTGAATACTCATAGCCAACTCTAAAATGGGAACAAAATTTGAAAATGGACTACAGATTCCCCAATGAACGCATCATTCTGATACTCATCAAATCTAACAGATGCATCATCAACATTTGTTGTGAAACAATGATCTCCTTGCTCTCTATTAAGCTCGAAGAGATCACAACCCATTTGAGGCAAATGACATCCACCCGGATCGAAATAAACATTACCATAGTATCAATTAAGAGAATAACACCCTTACACTCTCTGTGGGTTGTACTACTACTTTGACATATAAATTTCGTTCCCAATTTTTCGCCATTCTGTACATATTTCTCACAAGCGTACCATGGATTTGGAAACAGAGAATTTGTTATCGCATCTAACCTTAAATATAACTTATCCAAACACAATTTGTCATCAACTAGCATTGAACTTTGGTTGTCTTGGACAAACTTATCGATAAGAATGGCGGTGAGATAGGAATTTTGATTACTGTGTAGTGTTAGGAGCCATATTGTCCATAATCTTGATTCCACTTCATTTCTTGTTTCATCCATGTTGGCGCGTCTTGAGTCATCCACTACATTTAGAGTATTTGGTGAGTGATGTCGCCCAACTTCGACTTCAATACACTCCAATCTTCTTGGATTTCCATCACATCAACAGAATTTGGATGTGACATTTCATCGAATACCTTTCCCTCTTTAGCCTTCATTTGTAGAATTTGCAGATGGCCTTCGTCAATTACATCACTGAAGTCTTCCTTGTTACCTTCATTGACGCCATTTTCATTTGCAACTCCACCAACATCTTGGATGCTAATTTCTTTAACTAGAGTCGGATTTGAATCAGCTATTTGCTGCTTCGTTTACTACCACAGGTGTATGAAAATAGGCTTCAATTTTCATCATTGATTCTTCGAATCGTGCCCGTTGTAAAGCATCGGATAATATTTGCGGCTTAGATTTATACGACCGTACTCGTACTACGAGATCCCATTTCAACCAACAAAGGAAATCATCGACATAAGATTGCTCATCAGCTAAATAATTTTGTTCTTCCATTTTCTCTTTCCAAATGCAGAATTCATCATAGAAAGCTGGTACACTCATATCGTTTCATTGCCTGGGCCTCAATTCTAGTAACCTGTCCCATTTGGTCGCCATATGAGCACAATAAATTGACAAAACCATTAAACCGGATTCCATAATTGTATACTGATCGTGAAGACTTGGATCGACCCAGATATGAGAATTAGAAGTAGAGATAGAAGAGAATTCACCGAGAATCGTTAGCTCTGATACCACTTGTCATAAAAGCAAGTACAAATATGTAAAATTTCACAGAAATAAAACGGGGAAGAAGGGGAGTTTTGGGGAAGAAAGAAGGGAAGAAACAGAGAGTAGAATGAGACGGAAGAAATTAGGAGAGAAAGTAAGAGATTTTCATTAATCATCATAATGATGTATCCATGTTTACATCTTATTAATATAGACCCTTAATAACTTGGGCAATAAGTGGGATACTTGAAAATAACATAAATACAATATAATAAAGCAATGACATCATAAATAAGCTAAATGACATCACTAACGGCTAGTAGTTCATATCCGACGGTCACCGACGCTGCGTCTTGGCCTTCTTTCTAATTTTTAAACCTCGGGACATGACATCTCTTATCAGTCAAAGTTTTGTGTTTCTTTTGTTGTTATATATTCGATGAAAAAAAATTCCAAATCTTAATTAGATTGTGGAAGTCCGGTTTTTCAATCTTAATGGATGAATTGAAAAAAATTCCAAATCTTCTCAGGTGTCACGAGGCCTTTGTGCTAAGCATCTAGTTAACCAAGTGCTAAACTTAAATTATACTACTTTAGTCCAAAATGTAAATCCGTATAACCTTTTGAATTTGTCCCATAATACAAATACATTTAGAATACCAATTGAGGATTTATTACATTTTTCTTTCTTTTACCCATAATTTATTATATATTCACGTACTTTACAACTATTATATTAATGAGATCAAAGGGTATTCTAGATTTTTACCATCAAAATTAATGACCCTTAACCATTTTATTAATCTGTGTGAAAAAATCTAAACGAATTTACATTTTGGGACATATGTAGTAACTTAAAAAAAGTGTGATATTTTCAACTTAGGCTTGACGAAGTAAATCAAAGTTAATCGATATTATTGTGCTAATTAATGTAGGGCTATGATTATGTAAAACCGAATAAAAGTGTACTATGGTGGGAACCGAGAGATGGATATTATAGGACCTCCACTTCAATCCAAGCCTCACAATTATGATACCATAAGAACTTGAACTGGCCATGGACAACAATGTTAGATTCAAATTATAAAATCATGATGCACAAGTACTTTCGTGGACATTTGCTATTCATATTACTGACGTGATTTTCTGGCTACTTCATCGAGGAAACATATAAACACAAATTCTTTTGATAGAGATGATCTGGCAGAATTTATTACTTCTACTTCGCTAGATGCCTTTCATCAACTTTTGTCAGAAGAAAATATGGTCGATGTTCACATAGCCATGGATGACTCTGATGTACGGTTGAGAGTGGTGGGTTCTCCTCCATTGTTACATATACCAGATGCAGATGCAGAGGCAGAGGAAGTTCATGCTGCATGTGTGATATATTTTGTTATTATATTGCATAGATAATCACAATTCGTATTCACTATTTATAGTTGCACGCCTTCCATTTATTTGTGCTTACATCAACGGAACTATAAAGTCCCACAAGCCTGATCACCCCCGTATAAGTGTGAGACATAAATGTCTTGTCAACTCGGGTTAGCCTTTTTAGATCAAGCGAGGGCGACAATCTAAGCAGTTGACCGGATCATTTATGACACATTTAGCGCTTTCTAGGGCGTTACAGAATGGTATTAAGAGTCGACTATCAGATGAAGCTAAGTGCCACATGGGAGAGACGATAGGGGCTACCTCTACACTCCTCTGGTAGGGACGAAACTATGACCAGTCCAGTGGGACAAGTCCTGGCGAGGATACCAGTCCTTTATAGGAGGAGAATGTAAAATCGCAACTATGTAAAGTAATAGTCTGCTCACCCCTATGTAAGTGTGAGACATAAATGTCTTGTCAACTCGGGTTAGCCTTTTTAGGCAAGCGAGGCGACGATTCAAAAGTTGGCCGGATCGTTATGACTCATTTAGAATCACTGGCCGGGTGTGCAGGGTGTTATAGGAACACGCGGCCCCAATCAAACGATTACCTAATTTAGCTCTCTATACTTTTATCATCGTCTTTGTATTCTATCTTAGAAAATTACTTGGTAGATGTTCAAGTATCATTAATGATTCGGATGTGCATCCGATTCTAGATGGTCCTCCAATAAGGGATACAAAAAAAGTTCAACCTAGAGGTATGATATATGCCGTCGTAAAAATATCTCTATGTTATACCCAGACGTCATTATGTATTTTTTTTGCTATATTTGCACTTTCTTCGTTTAGGTGGTCCAATGGTATATCATGTTAGAACAATTTCTTATTACATAAAAAATCACTTATTATTAAAAATTACAGTTGTTCGTCTTTCATTTATTTATGCTTAGATCAGTGGAACACGATTCCCTGATCAATATTTGGCCAGTTTAGATCTATACTCATCAATCATCATTTTTGTATCTCATGCATTGTCCCAATTTAGCTCTATATTCATTAATCATCATCTATGTATTCTCAGACATTGACTTGGTTGATGTTCAAGTAGCCAATGATGCTTCTGATGTACATCTGACTGCGGAGGGTCCTCTTCTAATGGTTACAGAAGCAGTGCAACCTAGAGGTATGATACATGTCATCGTAACAATATATATCTACTATACATATATACATCACGTTCTTCATTGTAGGTGCTATTTTTTCGTTTAAGTGAGCAATGATATATCATGCTGGAATATTTCCTTACTACATAAAGAATCACACATACTATTCACTAATTATTGCTGTATGCCTTCCATTTTCTTTCCGTAGATCATGGAACACAATTATCTAATCATTATTAACCAATTTAGCTTCATATTGGTTGATCGTCTTCTATGTATGCTAAAACATAGACTTGGTTGATGTTCAAATAGCCAATGATGCTTCTGATATACATCTGAATGCGGAAGGTCCTCAAGTGGATTTAGAAGCAGTGCAACCTCGAGGTATGGTACAAGTCTTCGTAACAATATATCTTTACTATTCATAGATGACATTATGTTCTTTTTCTTGTGGGTGATCTTTTTCCGTATAAGTGGGTCAAATTTTTTTTTTTAAATATCAAAAGGATAATATTATATTTTAATCTAGTAAGATGCTAGAAAAAAATGCAAATACAAAAGCAAACAAAACCAACAGTGTCAACTATGAAAACTGAAGGATTGAACAAAATATCCTTATTATATAAATAGTCATACTTACTATTCATAGTTTATCGTTGCACGTTTTCCAATTAGGTATGCTTACATCAATTGAACACAATTCCCAAAGCAGTCAGCGACAGACCTATCTGAACCGGGTGGGTCACGTGACCCCACTAAACTTAAAAAAAAAATGCAAAACGACGTCGTTTTGGTAAGAAACTCAATTTTTGACCTAAATACCCGCCCAACCTGATTCCGACCCGGAAATTTTGACCAAATTACCTGTCCGACTAGAAATATTTTTAGGATTACTACATTTTTTTGACGGGTGACCCCACTAAACTTCTCTCCTAGATCCGTCACTGAAAGGAGTATTTACCCAATCTATCTCTATATTTATTGATCATCTTTTATGTATCGTCAGTAAATGACTTTGTTGATTTTCAACTAGCCATTGGTGCTTCTGATGTACATCCAATAAGGGAGGGTCCTATTCTGGTGGATACATAAGTTGTTCATCCTAGTGGACCAATTGTAATTGTTAACGTTTAATTACCACATATAGAACATTGTTTCTTTAAAAAAATATCGTTATTGATGATTTCTTACATGAAATATAGCCTTCCATCTTATAAACATAAATTCCTATGCTATAACTGTTTTACAAAACAACTCATGGAACGTATACACGCACATAGGGGTAATCATACAAGACGACGATGTATACACCGTCTAGGATTGCGGTGGACATTTCAACCATAGTCACCCATTTTTTCTAAATGCAATACTATTATGTGGATAGAAGAGAAGGGTTAAAAGTAGTATTATGACGTCTCCTGTGTATCAACTGTGTTGCGGTAACGGACACGTCGATTCGCCATGGCTACCTGATGACGTAGATCAAGTGATAATAAAATACTTGACCACCATAAACCAATACTAGCAAGAGGATTTGGGTCAGTCGTAGTATAATTTATAGCGAATCAAGAGTCGATCCCATAGGAACCAATTGTGGGTCATTTTATAAATAATTAATTAAGCATGTCAAGCACATAAAAACGGTCTATGACCAACAAAGGACAAGAAAAGATAAATTGACATGACTCGACACAACATAAATAAATACAACATAATTAACCTCCCCAATTATTATGTTATCGTTTGGATCTAGAGATTCTATATAAATAAACTAGACTCACTAACTATTAACCCGATTCAGTATCTTTTTACGGTGGCTACGGGAGTCATCCCACAAACTAGATCTAGCTCCGGGTAGGCCATCTAGATCACTATGCTACATTACGTGACTTCGCTTTTTAGGCCTCCATCTCATATAACTTGCACGCTTACAAAACTAGGGATGCCGATATTAACCGTATTCCTCAACTAGGCAACATTCTGTGGTTAGGCGTACTTTTCTAGCGATCGCATCGATCTCTGTCCCATTAACATTTACTTTTAGGTCTCCTGTTGTCTACGATGTGCGTATAACTAGGTGCTAGCAATTCCCAAATACAGAACAGATCTAGATCTTGCTGAAAGTCCCGGAAGATCAATTCATGAGCCGACCTAGGAGCACTATATTGGTATTTCCTAATAATACGCTAATTAAAACAGATGAGCAACGTAGCCGTAGCCGTAGCCATATCTACTAAGATAAGAAATTCTAAATGGACAATCACAGCATAAAGACGTGGCTAGACTGACTCGGCGAACAACTAAATCTTAGCATTTCTTTATACGTAACGGATAAAATAGAAATTCATAAAGTAATTATATAGATCAACTAGAAACACGATTATTGATCAAAACAAAGTCATTCATGGATCACGAGACATAGGCGTGGGCGTGCGGATCCTTATAGACGAGGAATCCCCACTGCCTCACGTCTAAATCCTAGATCTACATCATTTAACTAAGAAATAACAATCTCAACCGAGATAAATAATAATTGGGGAATTAATTATAAAAACTAAGAGAAAATAAATACAAGAACTTACATAATTGAGAACTTGTATAAAAACCACTCACGAGAAAAAGCGAGAACTTTATTATGAGTTGTGTAAGGTGTGTTTTTGCTAATGAACTAGTACAAATATATATAGGAGTAAAAATTGCATGGGATAAGCTGAACCGATCCGAGATAGGTTTCTAAATCCAAATGAAGTGCGAAAATGCGTTAGGATAATTCCAAGCTAATCCGGATAGGCGAGAGGGCTCGCCCCTGCGAAGGAGAGGCTTCCGCCCGTGAGTCCTCCAAAATTGGATTAGCTCGGCCCGATTCTTGTATCCCGTACTCCTCTTCTCGTCTTTGCTTCGATATTTATCCTCAATTTAATCCGATTCCACTTCGAATTGCCTTGAAATTTGTCTTCTTCTTTGGTAGAAAATCTCCAATTTATCTTTATCTACAAAATTAACATTTATTGCACAATAAATTGTATTTAAATGATAAAAAAACGGATAAATTCCAATTTATATTCTATAAATCACGTAACATTAAATAATCAATATACACATGTGATTTAACATAAAATATATATTATTAGGCTCGATTTAAGGATAATGTTGATGACTTTTACGGGTATATTTTGACCGTCATAAACTACCCCCCACTTAGACTTTGATCGTCCCGAACAAAGCATCAATAAGTCATTCCCCAAGACAACATTTTCCATGGTCAGATCATACTTACGCAAGAGACTCGAGGCAACTCATACCAGTCATGCTCATTAGGTAACCATTATTCCTTTACTCGTTGTGAATCGAAGTGATAATGTGCATGTGTATTCAATTTTATATAATCGTGGCAAGATTGGAGTTGATTCTAACCGCCAATCTCAACCTACCAACATCAGTATTCCCACTTCTTAAGCCTCGCATGGGTAAAGACATGGTGCAATAAGCAAGAGCGTTATCTATGAGGTTTTTGGACTTGGAGACCGAGAAAAATACTCGAAGCCTCTTAAAAGTTGAATTCTTTTCTCACATTTTCAAATTTTCAAGTATTAACACATCTCAAGAAAGAAACTTGCTTTAAAAGTAAATTATGCATTGCAAGAATCCCCTTTCACGGATTGGTCAATAGCATTGAATATTACCACAAGCGCGAAGCTACTTTGGTAATGTTACTACAAGCTCAGTGTCTAACACTTTGTTAAAACACAGATAAATCTCAAGCTTATTACTCCGCTTTAATGGCTAGAAGATAAAAATACATCAGTAGATGAATATCGATACTAAGTTCACATAACCAATCATCTACGCAATGTACACATAATTTCTTCAGTTATTATAATTCGTACGGTAAAAATCGATTCAAAGATTGAGTAATCGAATAATAAATAACTACTTGCAACAATCGGCATGAATATCCTTAAATTTACATTCACATAAGTATAAAATGATCACGCACTCATGCAAATTGGTTCCTTTTTTTTATCAAAATCTTAGCTAGGAACTCACAATTCTAAGGGTACGAGATAAATAATATGGCATGTATTCAATTTTTGCAATTTTTCTTAAATTTTCTATCATACCGTTTCTTTTAATTTTTAATTATAGCACATCATAGCTAAGTCTCCTACCCCCAATTAAACATGTCATTGTCCCCAATGACAAAGAAAAAAATGAACGTAAGAGAAAAGACTTAGCTCTGGAAAGCGGCTCTCAAGTAAGCGAGAATATCGAGTAGTCAAGCACGCGTCGAGGCGTCGAGGAATATAAGCAAACCGGAGATCGAACACAAAGTTCTATCGCTGCAAAATAGGTCTCAACAAAGCTCGAAACTCGTTACAACGTTAGCTCATAAAAATAATAATTGAAAAAGGGGCAGTAAAAAGGAATACATTAATCCTTAAACATTTTTAAGTCCATAAAACAATTACATGTTTGAAGCATTGAAATTATTAATCCTAACTTGCTTTTTAGTACAACATTGTGATTTAGAAAATAGACAACAGACTAGATGTAAAGGAAAATATACTAATCAAGACACGCCTATGAGACTCTACTTCACGTTACAACGAATCGAGTAAAAAAACTTTTGCACATCCTTAACCCAATGGTCATTGTTACACGGCAAAAAATAAAAAAAAAAACTCAACCGTTTTAACGTTACTTTTATTTGACTTAAAGAAAAGAAAAACCTAAAGTCCTAAAAATAATTACAAACACCTAAGAGATAGAAATAGTTACGAATTTAGAATCTTATTTCGACTCTCCAAGTATCATCATTCCACGATTTATTGTCCTTTGCCTTCAGTTTTCACCGGTCGGCTTTTCGAGATCTGCTTTCTTCGTTGAGAATCGTGCTTTCCACTTTGGTGGTGAGACCTAAGAAAATACAATCATCCTTGCCATCTAAGCAGGCACCAACCGACCCGGCCCCGAAACTAGCAATCTTGAAGATCAAACTCTACGAGTTTGCTTTTTAATCCTTCTCCGTCTATCTTTCAACTTCGAGCTTTCTCGATCCTCAACGATTCCTTTGGATGGGGCGGACCCATCTCCGTATACGGTTTCTACCTCGTCCGCCAGAAGCATTGAGGTATCCGCCGGTACTCTACGCTGGGATTGAGCGTCTATGTCCCTTCTTAAGATATACAGGAATTCTAACTCACTATTTCTTGGGGCATCGTCAACCATGTCAACATCTCTTTGACTATGAATCAAGGCAGTCTCATCCGCACCATGAACTGTCATAACTGAGATACTAGGCGGAAGCAGAAATCAAGGTCTAAGGATTGTATGAACCTCTGAGCCTTTGGCATCAAACAATGTGAGCTCGAATTTTTCCATGGCTACTCTAGCCTTAGAGGTTGCCATAAATGATCGGCCCAGTATAAGTGGGCAGTGGGGATCCTCTCTACGTCCATCACGACTATATCGACTAAGCGAAGCCTCCCAATTCCTATGGTCATGTGGTTCAAGGCTCCAGTATGCACGATCACGAGAACCATCCCCAGCGAATGTTCATCGTCGTGTTCATAACGGTATAGACTTCAATTCTCTCACAAGCGCTATAGGGAACTATATTTAGGCTCGATCCGAGTCAATCGGCTTAAGCCGGCTCTCTTCTTATCAAGACTACGTCAAATATCGCGCCCGAGGATCTCCTAACTTTGGAAGAGGCAGCGCGATCCTTTGGAAGTAGAGAGTGAATGATCGCGCTCGTCTACTTCCAAAGTTAAGAGATCCTAGGGCGTTTATTGTTGACGTAGTCTTGGATAAGAAGAGAGATGGCTTAGCGTTGATTGACTCCGGATCGAGCCTAAATATAGTTCCCTATAGTGTTTGTGAGAGAATTGGAGTCTATACCGTTATGAACACGACGATGAACATTCGCTTTGGGGATGGTTCTCGTACCGTGCATACTGGAGCCTTGAACCACATGACCATAGGAATTGGGAGGCTTCACTTTCTACTCGATATAGTCGTGATGGACGTAGAGGAGGATCCCTACTGCCCACTTATACTGGGCCGATCTTTTATGGCAACCTCTAAGGCTAGAGTAGACATGGAAAAATTCGAGCTCACATTGTTTGATGCCAAAGGCTCAGAGGTTCATACAATCCTTAAACCTCGATTTCCGCTTCCGCCTAGTATCTCAGTTATGACAGTTCATGGTGCGGATGAGACCGCCTTGATTCTAGTCAAGAAGATGTTGCCATGGTTGACGCGCCCAAGAAATAGTGAGTTAGAATTTACAGTATATCTTAAGAAGGGACATAGACGCTCAATCCCGGCGTAGAATACGGTGGATACCTCAATGCTTCCGGGCGGATTTGGCGTAAAACCGTGTAATACGAGATGGGTCCGCCCATCAAAGGAATCGTTGAGGATCGAAAGCTCGAAGTTGAAAGATAGACGGAGAAGGATTAAAAAGCGAACACGTAGAGTTCGATCTTCAAGATTGCTAGTTTCGT
The DNA here is from genome assembly GCA_026214975.1 of Gentiana macrophylla. Taxonomy (NCBI): domain Eukaryota; kingdom Viridiplantae; phylum Streptophyta; class Magnoliopsida; order Gentianales; family Gentianaceae; genus Gentiana; species Gentiana macrophylla. Next base: position 19,374 of record JAOBSW010000069.1, read on the forward strand.
GGACAGAAGCTGAGGTTGGTGCCTGTTTAGATGGCAAGGATGATTGTATTTTCTTAGGTCTCACCACCAAAGGGAAAGCACGCATTCTCAATGAAGGAAAGCAGATCTCAGTGAAAGCCGACCGGGTGAAAATCTGGAAGGCAAAGGACAATAAATCAGGGGAATGATGATACTTGGAGATTCGAGCTGAAGACTCTAAATTCAGAACTATTTCTATCTCTTAGGTGTTTGTAATTCTTTTTAGGACTTTAGGTTTTTCTTTTCTTTAAGTCAAATAAAAGTAACGTTAAAACGGTTGAGGTATTTTTTATTTTTTGCCGTGTTCCGATGACCATTGGGTTAAGGATGTGCAAAAGTTTTTTTACTCAATTCGTTGTAACGTGAAGTAGAGTCTCATAGGCGTGTCTTGATTAGTATATTTTCCTTTGCATCGAGTCTGTTGTCTGTTTTCTAAATCACAATGTTGTACTAAAAAGCAAGTTAGGATTAATAATTTCAATGCATCAAACATGTAATCGTTTTATGGACTTAAAATGTTTAAGGTTTAATGTATTCCTTTTACTGCCCCTTTTTCGATTATTATTTTTATGAGCTAACGTTGTAACGAGTTTCGAGCTTTGTTGAAGACCTATTTTGCAGTGATAGAACTTTGTGTTCAATCTCCGGTTTGCTTATATTCTTCGACGTTCCTCGACGTGCTTGGACTACTCTGGTATTCTGCTTCTTACTTGATAGCCGTTTCCAGAGCTAAGTCTTTTTCTTACGTTCTCATTTTTTCTTTGTCATTGGGGACAATGACATGTTTAAGTGGAGGGTAGGAGACTTAGCTATGATGTGCTATAATTAAAAATTAAAAGAAACGGTATGGTAGAAAATTTAAGAAAAATTGCAAAAATTGAATAACTGCCATATTATTTATCTCGTACCCTTAGAATTATGAGTTCCTAGCTAAGAATTGATAAGAAAGTGTTAGGTGTAGTGCCCGAAAGACAATTTTTGTAATTGTTTTAATTAATAAATGACAGATTTTATTATGCTTCTTATTTGCTTTGTGCTTATATAATATACACTACTGCAAACCCTAAGTATATCAGTATGTAACCACTTAACTTAGTGTATGGAATGCACGAGAGGATTGAGTTAGTGGTGATATACTTAAACTGTTAGTCCGTGGTGAACTTAATCAGAGTTTAGGGTCTCTTGATTAAAACACCAATAATGCGCCTGAACACCTTAGGGTGTGATAGTCTTATCCGGATTTGTCGGGTGAGAGGTACTACGTGGGGCATTTATATATGATGGCATTCATATAATTTGGACCGATTTAATCGAATTTCGATATAATTCCGTAATCAAGGAATCTTATTAAATCATTAGATGATCATATATGGATCAACCTTAATCTGAGGTGATCACGAAGTCTTTGCTTGTCCCGGGGTAGTGTTTGATGTGTTAGTTACGGTTCACTTAAATATGTGTTCCAAGCCACTTCTCATTGGCACTATCTCGAGATGAGTGAGTAGTTACGATCTTCACAGACATGGAATCCATTCCTTCTGCGGGAAGTAGAGACGATCCCTTATTTGTTAGCCTTAAGAAAGTGATCGATCACTACTAGAATTTTCTGTTTTTCCGACGGGAATTTCCGACGAAATATGGTCGTAGGAAAATTCCGACCAATTTCCGACGGTTTTGCGACGACTAAAATAATTAAGAAAAGAAAAAAATAGTTCCGACCAATTTCCGATGGGTTTCAATTGTCACAAAGTCTCCGTCGGTATTTGGTCGGAAACCTAGCGTGTGAAAGTCTCCCGCCCTCTTGTTTAAGGCGCGAAATTCTCCATTAGGCGTTTCTACAATTTCCGACGAACATGTGTTTCCTACCAATTTGCGACGAACATAAGGTTTTCCTACCAATTTCCGACTAAAAATAAGATTTTCCTACCAATTTCCGACGAACATAAGTCTTTCTACCAATTTCCGATTGAACATAAGTCTTTTCGAGAAAATAACATGTTATGTACATAATTTTTATAAAATTTTGTTCCTTTAAAGGAATTTAATTTTTTTAATATAAAACTTTGAGTTAATATATAATATTCATTTATTATAAAATTCTAATATACATATTCTAATAAACATTGCGTTAAAATATAAAATTCATTATTTTTATAAAAATTCCTTTATCGAACGATAATACATGTGATTTTGATAATACTTTACTATAGATTGTCGAGTGAGATCCGACATCGTTATCGAAAGTGAGATCCGACATCGTTATCGATCATTGAGATAGTACTATCTACTATGGCTCGATCGATCGTTATCGGCGAATGAGTTAACGAATGTGGTTCGTTATCGGCGATCGATTTGAATCTAAGGATTCGTTATCGGCGAATGAGTTACATCGATCGTTATCGATCATTGTGATAGTCTTATCAACTATGTCTCGATTGATCGTTATCGGCGAAGGAGTTAAGAGTTGGGGATCGTTAGTAAGAGATCGATTTGAATCTCGGGGTTCGTTATCGGCGAATGAGTTACATCGTTATCGATCATTGTCTCGATGGATCGTTATCGGCGAAGGAGTTAAGCGTCGGGGATCATTATTAAGAGATCGATTTGAATCTCGGGTTCGTTATCGAATGAATGAGTTAAATCGTTATCGATAATTGTGATATTACTATCTACTATGGCTCGATCGATCGTTATCGGCGAATGAGTTAACGATCGTGGTTCGTTATCGGCGATCGATTTGAATCTCGGATTCGTTATCGGCGATTGAGTTACATCGTTATCGATCGTTGTGAAAGTACTATCAACTATGTCTCGATGGATCGTTATCGGCGAAGGAGTTAAGAGTGGGGATCGTTATTAAGAGATTGATTTGAATCTCGGGGTTCATTATCGGCGAATGAGTTAGATCATTATCGATCATTGTCTCGATCGATCGTTATCGGCGAAGGAGTTAAGAGTCGAGGATCGTTATTAAGAGATCGATTTGAATCTCGGGGTTCGTTATCGGCGAATGAGTTAAATCGTTATCGATCATTGTGATAGTACTATCTACTATTGCTCGATCGATCGTTATCGGCGAATGAGTTAACGATCGTGGTTCGTTATCGAAGCGATCGATTTGAATCTCGGATTCGTTATCGGCGATTGAGTCGTTATCGATCGTTGTGAAAGTACTATCAACTATGTCTCGATGGATCGTTATAGAAGCGAAGGAGTTAAGAGTCGGGATCGTTATTAAGAGATCGATTTGAATCTCGGGGTTCATTATCGGCGAATGAGTTAGATCATTATCGATCATTGTCTCGATCGATCGTTATCGAGCCGAAGGAGTTAAGAGTCGAGGATCGTTATTAAGAGATCGATTTGAATCTCGGGGTTCGTTATCGGCGAATGAGTTAAATCGTTATCGATCATATATAATATTCAATTTATAAAAATTTTAAAAGCAATAATGTTTCATAAATGACTAGATGGATCCTCGGTTTGTAATCACTCTTTGAATAACAAATATAGGGTTTTGAATCTCGGGGTTCGTTAACGTCCGATTGATCTCAATCGATATTCAAGTCAATTAAGCGATTTCAAACCGATATCTTTCCTTATTGATCATTACGATAGTACTATACGCTATAGATCGTCGATTTGTTATCGGCGATTGATTTGAATCTTGGGGTTCGTTGACGACCGATTGATCTTAATCCGAGATTCAAAGTCGATTAAGCGATTTCAAACCGATATATTTCCTTACAGATCATTCTGATAGTACTATCTGATATATATCATCAGTTCGTTATCGACCGATTGATTTGAAACTCGGGGTTCATTAACGACCGATTGATATGCTAAATATCCCACAAAATCACTTACAAAATATCGAGTAGCTCGCGAGTTATTCGAGGTTTATACAAAATATTTAATTAAATATACATATATGTAAGTGTATCATCACAGAATATTTTAAAAACATTAATTATTAGTCGAGTCGAGTATTAGAGGTATCGAACTCAATTTTGACATATAATATAAAAAAGATTAACAAATTTTGAAAAATAATCGAGCACATGACCCGAGTCCAGTAATTAAATAAAATAACTAAAATATATACTCGAAATTTTAATTAAATTAGCATATATACTCTGAAAATACAATACATATCCCCAATTATTACCCAAACCCTCGATTATCATCATTCATCAGCCATTCCATTCGATCAGCCCCTGCCGCCCTCCCCCCCCATCGTCTGAGCCGTCTCTGCCTTGTCCTCGCCCTCCCCTCCCCTCCCCTCCCCTCCCCCGTCGTCCTCGTCCTCATCCTCAGTCCTCCCTAGTCCCTAGTCCCTCCATCCCGCAAACCTCAAACCTCCAACCGTAGCTTTGCACTAGCAAGTAGCAACCTCAAACCTCTATGCCGTTTCTCTTCTCCATGCCGAAATCTGCGCTATGATGTCTCTTGGATTCGGCTCTCTCCATCGGTGAAAGCATGGCGTTTCGGTGTCCTTAAAATCCATGATTTCCGGCATCAATTTCAGGTAAGTTTCAGTAATTTTTTTTTTTTTGAGTTAATATCATTATATTAAATTGATTTGATTATTTGAATCGTCTCTTGAAGGTGACTCGAAAATCTCAAGTGCAAGTTGACTTATCCTACTGAGTTAAAATTGTTCTTTGATCTTGGCTTCTTTGTCTGAATCTTGCTTTAAACTGTCTTCGACCTTATTGCTTTTCTGTGAGATTATTATTATTATTCTTTCCACCTAAAAGCTGCGGATGAATGCATTGCGGTTGTTTTTATTATTATCAATTTGCACATTTACTGTTATGATTAAGAATACGATGGATATAGTCTTATAGATTTGGCTTGTAGATAATGTTGCCTAAGTACATATCGTGAGAGAAGAAAATTCAAATAGAATTTCTATTCTCTATTCAAATTATCATGTTACCCCATTGGTCAAGTTCGAGAATCTAGTAGTGATATCATTGTTTCCAAGTGTGCGGGATTGGGAGTTGGTAATTGTGCTCCATGTACTAGAATGTTGCAAGGGCAAAGCAATAGTATTGAATTGTTTCTTCTCATTCGTCAAATTCGAGTATGAACTTGTTGAAGATCGTTTACGGTCTACATACCGATAGAGCAAAATGTTTAGTCCGATTGTTTTAGATCATCGTGTGTTTTCCGTAACATACTATGATGTCATGACCGTTTTGATCTGGTGTAAAACAGAACTATGGTGTCTTATGAACTTTGTGAACAAATCTATACTACAACCTTTGTATCAAATTGAATGTATGTGGTGCATCCAACTCACCTTTACACACTCATACTATGTGTTGGCCTTTTTCCCAAGGGATTTTTTTTTCTTATCTATGTGTGTGTGTGTCCCGTGTTGATTGTGATTCATCCACAGGAGGAATTCTGATATAAAGACCCTCAAATATTGCAAGACCTTGGAGAACATGGTAGAAAACCAGTCGCTAAGATCCAACATTGTGCGGCAATATGTGATGCCCATGCTATTGCATTTGGTTGCGGGACCTATTAACGGGATGAAAGTGAGAATTCCTACTCCATTGCTTGTGTTAATTTTTGTTTTTAGGTTATACTTCTACTTTTCCATCTTTTTAGTAGGCCACATGTTCATCTTTTATGGAGCTATTGTCATCTATAAGAGCTGCGCTCATTGAATCAAGAGTTGAGAAGGACAACAACGTCGTGACTAGTCGAGGGCCTGGACCTGCAATAGAGTATGCTATTGCACTAGTTCAAAGTGACTATACGATGGAAAAAGGCCATGGAATTATCGAAGAAGCTGGTATGCGATCTTACTATTTTTGCACAATACTGGCATTTTATGAATGGAAATTTCAATGTCCCATAGCTTTCTTATGCTATGCAAGGTCCCGTGGATGGCTGCTTGATTAACATTTCCAGTAATGTGAGTGTTGCTAGTTTATTTTAGGTGGAACAACACCCCTCAGCCCCTTAAAAAAATAAACAATGATTTGTTAAAGCTTTGTTGTTTAATTCTTACTTCAGCTTCATCACGAGATGTGAATGTCACAGTATTGCTAAAAATAATAATGGGAAGTGGTATTGAGAATTTTATTAGTTCCTTGGTTGCATATTAGCAGCATTGCAGCATGTCTTGGTGAGGGGGGGGGGGGTATATTGTGGGCTTTATTCAAGATCCGACGTGATGGTAATGTGCAATGCTGTTTGGTTTAAACTACGAAATGTGTAGAGATATACAAATTCCTGGTTCTTTGCAGACTAGGAACACCAACTGTATGATAACTTACAGACACACGTAGGAGACCTTTCTTTAAGGAAAAAGTGACAATCGTGAACTCTTTTACTCATGAGCTCATCTCCGTGGAAAACTACATCAACTAGGAAAGAACTTTGGATAGGTCAAACAATGTTAGTTTTAACACAACTCTGCGACAGGGATCTCTCAAAGCTGTTTCATAGGTTAAATTGTATTTTGTGATGATCAACAAGTATAATCATTCTTGGGATTTGATTTGTGACACTTCAGTATGTAGCTATCTGATTTGTTCCTTACTTTCTTGACAAATAATGTATGTACAGTTTTAATACATTTTTGTTCACCTCTCATTAGCGACCAATGGTATATCATTGAGAAGCTACCAAGACTTGCCTCCTGTAAGTCTCTATCCACTTGAAATATATGCACTTTCTCACCATTACATTTGTCGTGTTTAGCAGAAATATTTTGCTTTATTCTCTTATTTTCTCCCCTTCTCAAATGCTTCTATAGGACAAAGCGTTGGCTGCTTTAGCGATAGAGGACAAAAGAGAGCAGTATGATGTTCTTTGAGAAGCACCTTGAAGATATTTTGCGATCGGAATAAGCAAATTTTAGTCGGAAATTTGTCCGAATAATTAAGCAAATTTTCGTCGGAATTTAGTCGGAAATTAAGCAAATTTTCGTCGGTATTTAGTCGGGAATTAAGAAAATTTTCGTCGGAATTTAGTCGGGAACTAGGCAAATTTTTGTCGGAAAATTGTCGGAATAAATTGTCGGAAGTTCGTTGGAACCATTCGTCGCAAATTTCGTCGGAAATTTAGTCGGAAATTTCGTCGCAACGCGTTTCCAACGGGCTTTTTTCCAACAGCCCATATTTCGTCGGAAATTAGTCGGAAATGCGCATTTCCGACCAATTTCCGACGAAATTTCGCGTAGGAATTGCCGGAAATTCTAGTAGTGGATCGGCCGAGTTCACATTTGACTAATTAGCTACTAGTCAGATATGTGTACTAATTGATCATCGAGGATTAATGGTAAATAAGGATAAGATATTAAAGTGCGGTTCACGGAGACTTCCTACTCAGAATGGACAGTCTATGGAGGGTTAATCCGTATGTAGTGATTATATCAATGGACACTTATTCACTCGATGGGTTGAGTATAAGTATACATCTATAATCGGTAGAGTTCAGTTTCGGGTTTATGGTGGCGTAATCCCGGAATTAATAATTAATGTGTTTATTACGTTCGATGAATAATTAATTATTAGAATTTCACTGGTTATAGGTCCATGGTCCCCGATGTGGCTTCTATAATTCGGACAAATAATCTTGATATTTGGGCCTCGAGATATAATTAATTGGTTTGGGCTAATTAATTGATATGCATGTATATTGTTTAGTTGAGCTAAATAATATAATACACATAAAAGACATTTTATGTGGGCTTGGAAACCCTAGAGAAATGGCGCCTCACCCTTTTTTATTATCATAAGAATTATTTTTTGTGATATGGAAAATAAAAGATATTCTTGTTATATGATTGGTTGGATGACTTGTTATTTGATTTCCTATTGGTCAATACATGTCACAATTAATCATTAAGGAAAATATCTTTTTATTTTGTTTAATTAATTATTTATTTAATTAATTAAAACTTGGAGGCCAAGGATTTACTCTCCTATAAAGGAGAGTTATTCCAAGGAAATTGCATTGGCAATTTTCGAGTTTCACACCACAAATAAAGAGAGAAAATTTGTTCTTTCGTTTGTCAGGGTTTTGTAGAAGAAAAACTCTAAGTTTTTCTTGAGTGTTGCATATCAAGGAGGCTTGAGTATCAAGAAGGGTGTCCACCAACCGCCGTTTGGAGAACACATCGGAAGATCAATGCGTCTCTTCCTAATATTGGTAACTTGATTTTAACCCCATTGTAGTTTGTTTAAGTCCTTTAATTATGCGTTATGTTATGTAAATCGTGATCCATCCGCTGCGTATAGATCTGACATAGTTAGATCTAAGAACCTGCATCCTTCATGTGGTATCGGAGCCAGGTTCCACGATTTATATAGTCATAATCGTAGTTAAACGATTTAAAGGAGTGGAATTGCATGTAGGTATTTTTTTTTACTTATTTTATGCATTGATGTGATTAAAATTGTTATGGTTGAAGAGATGGATTGGGGTTGGCATCGTTTACCCGTTAGATCTATTGTAAACTCATATGAACGATGAAAATTCGTTCATATGAGTATAGGAAATTATGTAATTTATTTTTATTGCAATTTTAATTTCCAGAAAATAGATCTGTTTAGTAGCTGTTTAGATTTTTCGTTTTTCCCGTTGATCGAGCCGTTAAAAAGAAGATCCCTCCGGTCAAAATCAAGATTGGAAGTTGGTGAACAATCCCACAAAATTTGGCGTCGATCAGAGTCCGTTTGGATGTCCTTTCGTTGCTGCAAAGAAGCTGCTGTAACAGAAAAACGCAGGATTCACAGAAACCCTATCTGTGACTTCCTCGAATTTCTGGGATAGTTTCAACCGTTGAAACACAAATCCAACCGGTCAGATTTATAAATATGGAGTTTTGTACGTGGAATAAAAATTTCAGGTCGATCGGGTTTCATCTCGATTCCCGATCGTCAGTGAGAAGTCATTGATGCGCTGCTGTAAAAGTCAGATTCAGCAGCAAGTTGGGCGGCTCGCTGGAGAAGATTGACAAGTCAAAGCTCCGATCCAACCGTCCATCTTGAAGTCCGCAGAATGAAGATCAGATCTGGAAAGTTTCGTCCCGATCCGAGTTCGTTTGGTTTGCCGATCGTCGAAAATTTTGAACAGCTGCAGATTTTGTTAGAAAGTAGTAAACCCTAGTTAGGGTTTCGTTATTTATTTTCTAATAGGTTAGATACTTGAGGTGCAAGCGGCCCATCTTGATGTTTATTTTCCGCACTATACATGTTTAGATTGTATGAGTAGAATGGAAAATTGCCATGACATGCATCATATCATGAATTCCACTCCATATGCATACATGTAGAAATTAATTCGAGGAATTAGTTAGGCATGTATAAAACACACGATTAGTTTTAATTAATTGTTTGATATTAATTAGAAACTAATTAGGGTAAAAACCGAGGAACACGGGTTTTTCAATCGTCGAGGTTGGGTGATGGATTCTCGGTGAATCCCACTCTGCGAAAAGCATAAGGAGTAAAATCCCGAAACCTCGTGGTTAAGGTGTTGGATTCTCGGTGAATTCCACCTTACCTAAGGCGAGATTACGTTTTTGTTCCGTAGTGTCTACGTGAAAGTTTGATGTTTAAGGACCGGATAATCACGGGCAAGCGAGGTTCGAAAGTGGTTTAACCACGGTTGGGTGGTCAGCAGTAGCTACGGCTCAATCGACTTCACCTCCACGTGTGGCGTTTGCACGGGGTGCAGCAATCTTGAGCCATCCAAAGAGCCCACTGCGCTCGACGGAGCTCTTCTAGCCTTGACCCGTCCGGCGGCCACATATGTTCTAACGAATAGGTCGGGTGGGCTAGCCCACATAACCGACAACATTCGGGCCTGTGATTTATCATTCCTTAATGTAACATCAAGTCCAAAAACGTGATCAGTAAACCCACCACTTTTTCAAAATATTGAGTGGGAGCGGGAAGGCGGCAACCAACCCCACGGCCTCTACTATTGACACAAGCAACGTGAGAGAATGGTGACGCCTCGTGCCGGCCTGGGACCGGCCTCCCTAAGGAAGGCCTTCACCGCTATCAAAATTCAAGGCTTGGTCTCCGAAAGGATAGGATTTTGGGTACTCGCCGGGTCACTGACCGACCCTAAGGCGGCATACTCGGGGTCTACCTGAAAATCTGAAATAGTAGGTCACACTCATTATGGGTATTTTTTGGTAATACCTTGGCTGGAAAAGAAAGGTAATCGGGGATTAAAGTTGGATGTTTGATTCCACTTTAATCATCGAGAGAGAAAGATCTCAATTTAGTCGTCACCTCTTTGACCTACCCTAAGGCGGCACTTGTTAGGTGTGATGCCCGAAAGACAATTTTTGTAATTGTTTTATTTAATAAATGAAATGATGTTATTATTCATATTTATTATTCTCATAATCACCGATATGACAATAGTATTTACACTCTGTAAAAACCACGAGTATATCGTTTATGTAATCATTTTAACTCGGTGTATGAGACATACACGGGAGGATTGAGTTAGTGAAGATGTACTTAAAATACAATTAGTCCGTAGTAAAGTTAATCGAGAGTATCGGGTCTCCCTTTAACGTACTATTAATGCGCCCATAACACGATAGGTGTGATCGTCTTATCCGGACTTTCGGTTAAGGGAACCTAATGGGGCATTTATGTATGATAGATATATCATATGAAATTTGGACCGATTTGATCTCGAGTTCTCAATATAATTCCGTAATGAGAAGTCTTATCGAATCATTAGATGATCATATTATGGATATATCTTAATCTGAGGTGATCTGATCCAATCGCTTGAATCGGTATGAGGTTTGACTTGACGGTTAAGGATTACACCGAGTGCGTGATCCGAATTACCCCATCTTGGCATTGTATTTGGATTGAGTGAGTAGTACGTGTTATCACGAATCGGAATCCATTCCTTCCATTTATGGAAGTAGATAGACGATTCCCTTATGAGTTAATCTAGACATTGATCGATCCATGGGATTCATATTACAATCGATTAGCTACCGGTGAGTTATTTGAATTATTGATCACTAGGGGTTAACGGTAAGTAAGGACAAGATGTTACGAAAAGGGTTAACGGTAACTTCCCGATTTAGAATGAAACGATCATGGAGGATTAATCCATATGAAATGATTATATCGGTGGACGCTTATTACTTTTCGTGAGGAGATAAATATAATCTTATAATCGGAGGAGTGCGATCACGGGATTATGGTGGCATATTTCGTGATTGATTTATCGAATATATAATTATTCGTTCGTCGATAATTATTTATTTGATTTATCGAGCCACGATTATTAGTCCATGGTCCCCGACGTGCCTCCTAATATAGCATGTATATTCTCGGACGTCGAATCCTAATAATATTGATTTAGTTCATGTTGGACTTTATTAAAACGATATGTGAATTAATTGTTTAGTGGACTATTAAATTAGTTGGGCTAAATAATTAAATATGTGGAAAAGACATTTTCCATAGTCTTGGCCCAATTATTGTGTAATGGCAAAATTAATATTGACTAGGTCAATATATTTTGTGGCGCCACACATGTCCTATTTTAACAAGGAATTAGTTTTCTTGTGTATTAAAAACATTATGCATAAAATATTTATTGGATAAATATTTATGGTAATAAATAAAGATAAATATTATTTTTAGATTTGTTCTAAAATATTATGAGATTATCTTTTATTTATGGATTTATTTATTGGAATAATAAAATCCTTGGAGGCTAAGTTTTACTCTTATATATAAAGAGAGTTCTCCCAAGCCTCAACACAATAATAAAATTTAGACTTCTACCTTTGAAAAGAGAGAAGAATTTTCGGCTAAGTAGAGGAGGGAAATCTTGGAGATTTTTCGGTAGCATATCGGAAGGGTTCGAGTCGAGAATTCCTTCCACCGGGAATTGCTTGGATCACACGATCGGAAGAGCGTGGTGCTCTTCACATCTTCACATTCATCCTTTGCGGTTCTTCAACTTGAATTTAGAGATTCAAGAGGTATGATCTACAAACTCACTTGTAGATGTAGATTTGATGTTTTATTACGTATACACATAGATCTAGATCCTTAAATCGCTCCGTTGCGATGATATTTTCCTAACAAAGACCTTTGAGGTGTGAGACTAAGTCCTTGGAGCGGTAGGATAGACTATAAGTAATTAGTTTATAGTTCCTAAAATTTATTAGTAGTGTATGAGCTTGAATTTAATTTCTGTCATTTTACTTTCTGACATCATGTCGTCTCGATTTCTTTCTTGTTAAATGATAAGTTGACCGGAAACAATTTTTCAAAGTGGAAAAGTAACCTCAGCGTTGTTCTCGTCTTTGAGAATGTTCAACACACCTTGACTTCGGCTATTCCAAAGACTTACCGCTCGATCTACTAAAACCGAAAAGAAAATTGGCGTAAGTGTCGAGGCGAGATAATAAAGCGCGGGGCATCATGTTAGCCTCAATGTCGGAGATCATAAGGACCAAATGTGAGAACCTTGGCACCGCAAAAGAAATGATGCAAACACCTTGTTTCCATGTTCGGCTCACCGCCCGATCAGGCCCGACATGAATTCATCGGGATGGGTGTTAACGCCGAAGATGAGGAAGGGTCGGATCGGTGACGGGTCATGTAATGAACATGATCAATTACTTCGGCCGATCTTTGAGACTCACGGTTCCAAGTTCGACGAAGTGACTCGGTGAGCATGATTCTCGAATCACTGTCACCGATTTCCTCCGATTCAAGACCAACTACGTCATGAACAAGCTTAAGTTTGACTTGGACGCGGTTGATAAATGAGCTGCAGATATTCGAGGTTTCAGTCTAACAACCGGGCCGAGAAGGAAAAGAAAGTGAAGCCAATTTGGTGAGGCTAAGTAAATCAAACAAAGGGACAAAGGAAAGCCGAAAGCCAAGCTGTGAAAGAAGCAGAAATCAAAACCCATGAAGAAGAAAGGGAAAAAGGCAACTCCTTCCAAACCTAAAGGTAAGTGCTTTCCTTTGTGGAGAATTAGGGCATTGGCGCAAGCATTGCCGAAACATCTCAAAGAGGTGAAGGAAGGAAAGGGCCGAGCAAACAAGGCGCGAGGATAAGGCAAGTAATTTACTTGTCTTGGAATCCTACTGATGTAGCTAAAGATGTATCAACTTGGATCTTTGGATTCGGAGCTACTAACCATGTTTGTTCTTCTTTGCGAGATCCTTAGTTCATATGAGGAGCTAGAGGAAGGGCACAAGTGATGAGAGTTGGCAGCGGGCAAAGTGGTTTAAGCAAGAAAGCAAATGGGAGTAGTTAGTTTAATGTTTGGAAATAAAGTCCTAAAGTTGGACCATGTCTTTTATATTCCTCATTTTAGAAGAAATTTAATTTCAATGTCATTTTGCAAGAACAATTGTATTCTTTATCTATTGAGTATAATAAGATTGTTATTTCCGAGAAATGGGCGTGACTTATGTTCTGCAATGTTAGAAAGCGGATTGTATGTCATTAAACCAAGCGATACTCCACCGCTTATCTTGAAATGTTTAGAATAGCACATCAAAGTTACGCTAAAAGGCGAGAAAGTTTCTCATGAAGATAAAACATATCTTTGGCACCTTAGGCTAGGTCATATTTCCTTGGAAAGAATCAAAAGATCTGGCGAAAAGACGGTCCCTTAAGTGAGTTATCTGTTGACTCATTGCCGGTCTGCGAATCTTGCACTGGAGGAAAAATGACTAAGCGTCCCTTCACGTCAAAGGGTAATAAGGCCAAAGAACCTCTAGAATTGATACATTCGGATCTGTGTGGTCCGATGAATGTACGAGGCTAGGCGGATTTGAGTATTTTGTGACTTTCATTGACGACTACTCAAGATTCGGATATGTTTATCTCATGCACAGAAATCAAGCTTTTGGAAAGTTTAAGGAATTCAGGTAGAAGCCGAAAGGCGATTGGGCAAGTCTTTGAAATGCCTTCGCTCGATCGCGGAGGTGAGTACATGGATCCGATTTCACCGACTATCTTTTGGAACATGGGATTTGTTCCCAACGTTCTGCGCTTTGAGCGCCTCAAAGAAAGCGGAGTTCTTTGGCGGAGAAACAGACTTTAATAGACATGGTCGATCCATGATGAGCTATGCGTCCTTCGCGATTTCTTTTTGGGGACATGCCTTAGAAGCGGTCCACATTCTAAATGTGGTGCCGTCAAAGTCTGTCGAGAAAACCTCTTGAGTTATGGAGTGGGAGTAAACCTAGTTTTGCGTCACTACCGTATATGGGGTGTCCGGCACATGTCTTTGGTTGACAAGACTAGCAAATTGCAAGCACGCACGAAAGTATGTCATTTTGTAGGGTATGCAAAAGGGACACGAGGAGGTTTCTTCTATGATCCGTAAGATCGAGAAGGTTATAGTTTCGACTAATGCCACTTTTCTCGAGGATCGATACATGAAGGACTTCAAGCCTCGGAGCAAAGTTGTACTCGAGGAGTTACTTCGATGAAGTCGGACCACGGGTGACACCTAGTGTCACAAACAACACCACCGATACACTGTCGGCCCCGGCGGTCTAGACCACTCAGACGTACCACCGAGTGGTTCGGCCACCGATCTTGATACGGCATGCAACCGAGAGGCAAATATCGCCATCTCGATGGAGTGGAGGATGATCCATTGTCCTATCACGGGGCAATGAATGATTACGATAAGGACATGTGGGTTGAGGCGATGAATCGAGGAGATGGAGTCGATGTACTCCAACTCGCCTGGAGACTTGTGGATTTCCACGAGGGTGTACAACCCATAGGCAGTAAATGGATCTACAAGAGAAAGCGAGGAGTGGATGGAAAGGTTGAAACCTTTAAAGCTCGGCTAGTGGCGAAAGGCTACACACAGAGAGAGGGAATCGATTATGAAGAAACCTTCTCCCCTGTGGCAATGCTGAAATCCATTCGGATCCTCCTCTCAATTGCTGCATGTCTAGATTATGAGGTCTAGCAGATGGATGTCAAGACAGCCTTCCTAAACGGCTATCTTGACGAAGAAATATATATGCAGCAACCAGAAGGATTTGTCGAGAAAGGCCAAGAGCACAAAGTGTGCAAGTTGCTCAAATCCATTTATGGGTTAAAGCAAGCATCTCGGTCTTGGAATCATAGATTTGATGAAACAGTCAAGTCATATGGTTTCGAACAAAACTTTGATGAGCCTTGTGTATACAAGAAGGTCGTCAAAGATCAGGTGGTGTTCTTAGTATTGTATGTTGATGACATTCTGCTAATTGGACCCAATAAGGGGATGTTGTCAGATGTGAAAAATTGGTTATCCACGCAATTCCAAATGAAAGATTTGGGAGAGGCGAGTTATATTCTGGGGATCCAAGTTATACGGGATCGCAAGAATAAGATGTTGGCTTTGTCCCAAGCATCTTACATAGATAAGATGTTGTTGCGTTACAGCATGATGAATGCGAAGAAGGGTTTCCTACCTACCCGTCACGGCATTCAACTCTCTAAGAAGCAGTCTCCACAGACTCCTGAGGAAATTGAGAGTATGGGACGAATACCATATGCTTCGGCTGTTGGTAGTCTGATGTACGCTATGTTGTGTACTAGACGGACATCTGTTATGGCGTGGGTTTGGTCGGCCCGTTTCGGTCCAATCCGGTATGGAACATTGGGCGGCGGTGAAGAATCTCCTCAAGTATCTTAAGAGAACGAGGAATTATATGCTTGTATATTGGTGCGAACCTGGATATAGCGAGTACATCGATTTCGACTTTCGATCGAGATAAGGATGATCGTAAATCGACATCGGTCTCGAGTGTTTACTACGGGAGGCGGAGCAATAGTCTGGAGAAGCGTCAAGCAATCCAGAGACGGCCGACTCAACTATGGAAGCCGAATACATAGCACCTCTGGAGGCGGCTAAGGAGGCGTTATGGCTCAAGAAGTTCTGGGAGATTTAGGAGTAATCCCAAATCCAGGAAAGTCCGATACGCTCTCTCTTTGTGACAACAACGGGGCCGTGTCGAATTCCAGAGAACCCCGAAGTCACCAAAAGTCAAAGCATATAGAGAGAAAGTACCACTTGATCAGAGAGATTGCTCAAAGAGGAGACATTTCCGTCACGAAAATCCCCTCAGCCGACAACCTTGCTGATCCGTTTACAAAGACGCTTTCCATTGAGGTCTTTAATGAGCACTTGGAAAATATGGGTATTCGAGACATGAGTCATTTGCTTTAGAGCAAGTGGGAGATGTAGTTCTATTTGTAATAGTTAAGGGTGTGCTCTAAAACAATTATTACTTGTCATTCGTGCAAGTGGGAGATTGTTAGGTGTAGTGCCCGAAAGACAATTTTTGTAATTGTTTTAATTAATAAATGACAGATTTTATTATGCTTCTTATTTGCTTTGTGCTTATATAATATACACTACTGCAAACCCTAAGTATATCAGTATGTAACCACTTAACTCAGTGTATGGAATGCACGAGAGGATTGAGTTAGTGGTGATATACTTAAACCTGTTAGTCCGTGGTGAACTTAATCGAGTTTAGGGTCTCTTGATTAAAACACCAATAATGCTGAGAACACCTTAGGGTGTGATAGTCTTATCCGGACTGTCGGTAGAGGGTACCTACGTGGGGCATTTATATATGATGGCATTCATAAAGGGCTGTACCGATTTAATCTGAATTTCTCGATATAATTCCGTAATCAAGGAATCTTATTAAATCATTAGATGATCATATATGGATCAACCTTAATCTGAGGTGATCACAGTACCGCTTGTCCCGGGTAGTGTTTGATGTGTTAGTTACGGTTCACTTAAATATGTGTTCCAAGCCACTTCTCATTGGCACTATCTCCGGATGAGTGAGTAGTTCGATCTTCACAGACATGGAATCCATTCCTTCCTGCGGGAAGTAGAGAGACAGTCCCCTTATTTGTTAGCCTTAAGAAAGTGATCGATCGGCCGAGTTCACATTTGACTAATTAGCTACTAGTCGGATATGTGTACTAATTGATCATCGAGGGGTTAATGGTAAATAAGGATAAGATATTTCGAGTGCAGTTCACGGAGACTTCCTACCGAGAATGGGACGATCTATGGAGGGTTAATCCGTATGTAGTGATTATATCAATGGACACTTATTCACTCGATGGGTTGAGTATAAGTATACATCTATAATCGGTAGAGTTGGGCCGGGTTTATGGTGGCGTAATCCCGGAATTAATAATTAATGTGTTTATTACATTCGATGAATAATTAATTATTAGAGCTAACTGTTATAGGTCCATGGTCCCCGATGTGGCTTCTATAATTCGGACAAATAATCTTGATATTTGGGCCTCAGATATAATTAATTGGCTGGGCTAATTAATTGATATGCATGTATATTGTTTAGTTGGGCTAAATAATATAATACACATAAAAGACATTTTATGTGGGCTTGGAAACCCTAGAGAAATGGCGCCTCATCCTTTTTTATTATCATAAGAATTATTTTTTGTGATATGGAAACTAAAAGATATTCTTGTTATATGATTGGTTGGATGACTTGTTATTTGATTTCCTATTGGTCAATACATGTCACAATTAATCATTAAGGAAAATATCTTTTTATTTTGTTTAATTAATTATTTATTTAATTAATTAAAACTTGAGGCTAAGGATTTACTCTCTATAAAAGGAGAGTTATTCCAAGAAATTGCATTGGCAATTTTCGAGTTTCACACCACAAATAAAGAGAGAAAATTTGTTCTTTCTTGTCTAGGGTTTTGTAGAAGAAAAACTCTAAGTTTTTCTTGAGTGTTGCATATCAAGGAGGCTTGAGTATCAAGATGGGTGTCCACCAACCGCCGTTTGGAGAACACATCGGAAGATCAAGGCGTCTCTTCCTAATATTGGTAACTTGATTTTAACCCCCTTGTAGTTTGTTTAAGTCCTTTAATTATGCGTTATGTTATGTAAATCGTGATCCATCCGCTGCGTATAGATCTGACATAGTTAGATCTAAGAACCTGCATCCTTCAGAAAGGAACCAAGTTGTATGAGTACGTGATCATTTTATACTTATGTGAAAGTAAATTTAAAGATATTCATGCCGATTGTTGCAAGTAGTTATTTATTATTCGATTACTCAATCTTTGAATCGATTTTTACCGTACGAATTATAATAACTGAAGAAATTATGTGTACATTGCGTAGATGATTGGTTATGTGAACTTAGTATCGATATTTATCTACTGATGTATTTTTATCTTCTAGCCATTAAAGCGGAGTAATAAGCTTGAGATTTATCTGTGTTTTAACAAAGTGTTAGACACTGGGCTTGTAGTAACATTACCAAAGTAGCTTCGCGCTTGTGGTAATATTCAATGCTATTGACCAATCCGTGAAAGGGGATTCTTGCAATGCATAATTTACTTTTAAAGCAAGTTTCTTTCTTGAGATGTGTTAATACTTGAAAATTTGAAACTATGAGAAAAGAATTCAATTTTTAAGAGGCTTCGAGTATTTTTCTCGGTCTCCAAGTCCAAAAACCTCATAGATAACGCTCTTGCTTATTGCACCATGTCTTTACCCATGCGAGGCTTAAGAAGTGGGAATACTGATGTTGGTAGGTTGAGATTGCGAAGTTAGCATCAACTCCAATCTTGCCACGATTATATAAAATTGAATGCACATGCACACATCACTTCGATTCACAACGAGTAGTGAATAATGGATACCTAATGAGCATGACTGGTATGATTTACCTCGAGTCTCTTGCGTAAGTATGATCTGACCATAGAAAATGTTGTCTTGGGGAATGACTTATTGATGCTTTGTTCGGGACGATCAAAGTCTTAGTGGGGGGTAGTTGATGACGGTCAAAATATACCCGTAAAAGTCATCAACATTATCCTTAAATCGAGCCTAATAATATATATTTTATGTTAAATAACATGTGTCTATTAATTATTTAATGTTACGTGATTTATAGAATATAAATTGGTATTTATCCGTTTTTTTATCATTTAAATACAATTTACTGTGCAATAAATGTTTATTTTGTAGATAAAGATAAATTGGAGATTTTCTACCAAAGAAGAAGATAAATTTCAAGGCAATTCGAAGTGGAATCAGATTAAATTGAGGATAAATATCGAAGCAGCACGAGAAGAGGAGTATGGGATACAAGAGCCAGCGAGCCAATCCAATTTTGGAGGACTCATTTGGCAAAGAAGCCTCCTTGCTCACATGGGCGAGCCCTCTGCCTATCCGGATTAGCTTGGAATTATCCTAACGCATTTTCAGACTTCATTTTGATTTAGGAAACCTATCTCAGATCGGTTCAGGCTTATCCCATGCGAATTTTTACTCCTATATATATATTTGTACTAGTTCATTAGCAAAAACACACCTTACACAACTCATAATAAAGTTCTCAGTTTTTCTTAGAGTGGTTTTTATACAAGTTTTGCAATTATGTAAGTTCTTGTATTTATTTTCTCTTAGTTTTTATAATTAATTCCTCAATTATTATTTATCGGTTGAGATTGTTATTTCTTAGTTAAATGATGTAGATCTAGGATTTAGACGTGAGGCAGTGGGGATTCCTCGTCTATAAGGATCCACACGCCCACGCCTATGTCTCGTGATCTATATATGACTTTGTTTTGATCAATAATCGTGTTTCTAGTAGATCTATATAATTACTTTATGAATTTCTATTTTATCCGCTACGTATAGAGAAACGCTAAGATTTAGTTGTTCGCCGAGTTAGTCTAGCCACGTCTTTATGGTGTGATTGTCTATTTAGAATTTCTTATCTTAGTAGGTATTGCTACGGCTACGTTGCTCATCTGTTTTAATTAGCGTATTATTAGGAAATACCAATATAGTGCTCCTAGGTCGGCTCATGAATTGATCTTTCAGGACTTTCAGCAAGATCTAGATCTATTTTGTATTTGGGAATTGCTAGCACCTAGTTATACGTATATCGTAGATTAACAGGAGACCTAAAAAGTAAATGTTAATGGGACAGAGACTGATGCGATCGCTTAGGAAGTACGCCTAACCACAGGAATGTTGCCTAGGTGAGGAATACGGTTAATATCAGCATCCCTAGTTTTGTAAGCGTGCAAGTTATATGAGATGGAGACCTAAAAAGCGAAGTCATGTAATGTAGCATAGTGATCTAGATGGCCTACCCGGAGTTAGATCTAGTTTAGGGGATGACTCCCATGGCCACTGTAAAAGAGATACGAATCGGGTTAATAGTTAGTGAGTCTAGTTTATTTATATAGAATCTCTAGATCCAAACGATAACATAATAATTGGGGAGGTTAATTATGTTGTATTTATTTATGTTGTGTCGAGTCGTGTCAATTTATCTTTTCTTGTCCTTTGTTGGTCATAGACCGTTTTTATGTGCTTGACATGCTTAATTAATTATGTATAAAATGACCCACAATTGGTTCCCTGTGGGATCGACTTTGATTCGCTATAGCTATACTACGATGGACCTAGTCCTCTTGCTAGTATTGGTTTAGAGTCTGTTTTAGTTTCATTTTTATTATATAGTCTAGTTAAAGGCCTAGCCTTTTAAGTTTTTAATTGTTTTATTGTTTTTTGTTATTTTATAGTACGCTACTCGGAAATCGAAGGAACCGCTTGAGCCATATAATCCTGAAATAGAGAAATTTGCAAGGCGAAATAGGATGTTAGCTAG
Source organism: Gentiana macrophylla (assembly GCA_026214975.1). Classification (NCBI taxonomy): domain Eukaryota; kingdom Viridiplantae; phylum Streptophyta; class Magnoliopsida; order Gentianales; family Gentianaceae; genus Gentiana; species Gentiana macrophylla. Next base: position 40,097 of record JAOBSW010000069.1, read on the forward strand.
GGAACTGGCTAAGCAAGGAGAATAGGATCCAAATCTTGAGGAAAGCGAGCACGAATTGGAAGAAGGACATACAACCGATCATTCTGAGCATTCTGAATCAGAGGCTGAAATGGAAGGCATTCCGAACAATCCGAACCAGGTACTTAATCCTGAAGTTATTAATAATGCCAATAATGTTAATAATGCTAATAATGGAAACCATGCCCTAGCTCAAGGAGCGAGACGTACTTTACAGAGTTATGCAACACCTACTATTGAGCAATTCATTCCCGCTATCGTAGCACCGCAAGACCCTGCGGAAGTCTTTCACCCTAGGCCTAATGTAATTCAAATGGTGACCAACTATTCCACTTTTCATGGAATCCAAAACGAGGATCCTGTTGTTCACGTGACAAATTTCTTGGAAATCGTTAGCACTGTGAAGCCAGAATTAATCCCGGAGGGTAACATTCGTCTTAAGCTTTTCCTTTTCACTTTGAAAGATAAAGCTAAGCAATGGCTTCTCTCTCTAAAGGCTGGATCTATCACTACTTGGGAACAATTGTTGCAAAAATTCATGAATAATTATTTTCCTTTAGGAAAAACCTTTAAGTTACGCCAGGATATCTTAGGATTTAAGCAACAACCTGGGGAGAGTTTTGATCAAGCTTGGGAGCGTTTTAAGGAAGCTATGAGAAAGTGTCCTCATCATGATATCTCTCTTTGGCTTTTAATGCAAACTTTTTACCATGGATTGAGAGAGATTGAGAAAATTAGAGTAGACGCCTCTAGCAATCGAGCGTTTGTTCTTTTATCTCTTAAGAAGGCAAATAGCGATGAATAGTCTATAGGGAGGCAATGACATAGCTACTGTGAAGATGGCCGCTGACATATTTGAGGATAGTACATCTACCAAAATCTTAGAACAACTGTCTGTTATCAACAATAAGGTAGATGGAATGCAAGAGAGGATGGCAAGAGTAGAGAAAGGGACTGGAATTGAAGTAAATCATCAAAGTGAGAATGCTGGTACTGAAGAAGCCAATTATATTGGGAGACAAGGAAATCAATGGGGAGGATATAAACCTAATGCAGGAGAAGGGCCTAAACCGCCTACTACTTATGTACCCCAGCAAACTAAAACTTTTGGTTGGGAAGCTGCAATAGAAAAATTGAGCAATGTCGTTACTGACAATATGGGACAACTTTCAAAATCTATGGCTGAGTTAGCCACTAACTTTAGCCAATATTGTCAGAAAAACGATGCTAAGGTGACCAATCAAGAAGCCATAGTCCAAAATCTCACTCACCAAATAGGACAGTTAGCTGAGCAAGTCTCAACTAGACCTCCTGGAGAATTGCTAAGCAACACTGATAAAAATCCTAAGGATTTGAATGCGATCATGAATAGAAGTGGGAAAGAAGTAACTCCACCATCTTAAAAAGAGAAAGAGAAAGCCATAGAGAGTAAGGATGGTGAGCCAAGCAAGAAAGCAAATGCCTCTGGAACCTTGCCGGAGCAAGAAACCTATAAGGAACCTGCTGGCCCTAGAGTTGAGGTTTATAATAATAAGTATCCTATTTTCACTGATGTCGATCCTTCAACCTTACCTTATCCTCCACGCAAATCTAAGCCTAAGGTTGTTGACAAAAGGTATAAGAAGTTTATAGATATCTTTAGAAAGTTACACATCAATATACCTTTAGTTGAAGCACTTGCTGAGATGCCTGAGTACACCAAGTTCTTAAAAGAAGCCCTCACTGCTAAGAGGAAACTCCTAGATTTAGAGACCATTTGCCTAAATGAGGAGTGCTCAGCCATTCTTCAACATATGTTACCCGCTAAGTGCAAGGATCCGGGAAGTTTTCTCATTCCATGCACCATAGGTAACGTAAGTTTGAACAAGGCCTTGTGTGATCTAGGAGCGAGCGTAAATCTGATGCCTCTATCCATTTTTCAAAATCTAGGTATGAAAGACCTTAAAAAGACTTCAATTACTTTGCAATTAGCTGATCGATCGGTTAAGGAACCTTGTGGAGTGGTTGAGGATGTGCTAGTAACAGTTGACAAATTTGTGTTTCCTATCGACTTTGTTGTGCTAGATATGGAAGCTAACTATGAAGTGCCCCTAATCTTAGGAAGACCTTTTATGGCCACTAGTAGGACGCTTATCGATGTTTACAAAGGAGAGTTAGTGTTAAGAGTTAATGGAGATGAAATAGCATTCAACGTGTTTGACACTATGAAGACGCCCTATGATGGAGAGGATGCATGTTTCATGTTGGATTCTGTTGACAAGCTTGTCAATGACTTCCAACAATATGTGGATATTAAAGATTTCCTCGAGGCTACTCTAGAGTTAGAGGATGAAGTGCCATATGAAAAGAGCGTGGAAGAAAAAGTGATATGGCCTGGATGTAGTAGAGGAACCCCTGGCCATGTTGAGGAGATGAAGTCTACCGAGGTTGAGAAATTCTACCATAGACCGACGTGGCATAAGTTCTTTGAACTTAAGCTGACCGGACAAAAGTTAAAGACCTCGTTAGAAGAACCACCTACTAATCGACATTGAAGCCTCTCTGCTGCACATTTGAAGTATGTATTCCTTCCAGATGAGACCACGCCGCTTATTATTTCTTCTGCCTTGAGTGAAATACAAGAAGAAAAGCTGATGAGAGTGTTGAGAGAATATCGCGGAGCATTTAGATGGACAATAGCTGACATTAAAGGCATTAGCCCTAGTGTCTGCATGCATAAAATCTCCGTCGATCCTGCAAAGAAAGCGGTTTCACAACCCCAAAGAAGGTTGACTCCACAATTAAAGGACGTGGTTAGGAATGAAGTTATTAAGATGTTAGAATTGAGAATCATCTTTCCTATCTCTGATAGTGAATGGGTTAGCCCGATCCACGTAGTTCCAAAGAAGGGGGGTTTGACGGTGCAAGCCAACGAGTTAAATGAGTTGATTCATGTTAGACTCATTACTGGTCATAGAGTGTGCATTGACTTTAGGAAGTTGAATGATGCAACTCGTAAGGATCACTTCCCTCTTACCCTCATTGATCAAATGCTTGAGAGACTGAGCGGACATGCGTTTTATTGCTTTCTTGACGGTTACTCAGGATATTATCAAATTCATATCTCACCCGAGGATCGTTAAAAGACCACTTTTACATGTCCATATGGAACCTTTGCTTACAATAGAATGCCCTTTGGTTTGTGCAACGCACCAGCAACGTTTCAAAGATGCATGATTTCTCTGTTTGATGATATGGTTGAAGATTTCCAAGAGATCTTTATGGATGATTGATGTATAACATTTATATGATAAAAATTACGATGTTTTATATACGTTATCGACTATTTTTATATAAAATATAAGTAATTATAACAGATAATCTTATAAAATATTAATAGCTATGAATAAATCTAAATATTATAAAAATCTAGTAAAAATGATAAAAAGTTATAAATTTTGTACCGGGTTAATAACCGGAGTGTCGTGTCAGATTCACGTGGGTATTTTTGGTATTTTACAGACCTTAGGTAAACCAAGACCCCGAGTGACGACATTTTGTGGAGTAAAAACATATCTTTTGAAGGAATAAAGGAAGTGCCACGAGATTTAAAGTTCAAGTGGATCAATGGTTCGTGACGTCGTATCAAGTTATATTTTCGACGAACAAATGGCCCAGAAAAAAGGCATTTTCTGAAAAAGAAGTCTTCATGGAAGTTATAGATCTCCTCAAGAGCTTTCCAACGCATCTTGAATTATGTCATTTGGAGATCCAGAGCTCAAGTTATGATTTTATCAAGTTTCGGATTAAGATTGGAAAAAATCTATCCGGATCGATCCGGATTTACCTCGGATCGATCCGAGGAAACATCATGATTAGACCAGCATGTGGCCCTGCAGAGAATATCCTGGGATAATATTTTTTATTCCCGGATCGATCCGGCCCTTTCTCGGATCGATCCGGCTTGGGAAAAACTGCCTATAAATAGAGCAGCATTGCAGGCACATAAGGGGGTACCAAATATATTTTCTTCACCTCTTTTTAGTAGTAGTAGTATGTATATATATAGGCCTTATGCCATAAATAAAGTAGTATCGTTATAATGCTCGAGAAATTATCAGAAGATCAATGTTGTTGAAGTTGTTGTAGCATCCGGAAGAATACGACTTACGATTCAATCGTTGTAATCGGGTAAAATTTCTAAAGTATTTATGTTTGTTTTGTCTGTTTCTATTTTAGTATAATGTTAGTAGGCTAAATTTAATAACTAGCCAAAGTTATGTAATCGTTTTATTTCGATCTTTTCGGTAAAGGAATGTTGTCTAAGTAAAATTGAATAAAATTGAGTTAATTGAAACTTTTCTATTGATAAAGTTTGACTTGAAAGAATTCATAATCTAATTATGAATTGACACCTCGTAATTAAGTTATGAACTCGTTAATAGAAAACCGGAGGGTAAAATTGGCCGAGTGAAAGCGCGTGACAACGGAACCCGTTTCCTACCCGGGGCGATTTGTCCTAAAAGATGAATCTTATTAAAATTTGTACTCAAGATCGTAATAATGTTAAAATCATCGTTTAATTGAAACTTAAACCGGAAAGTTGAATCGCCCGGCCTTGACAACCGGAGCCTTTAAATAAAATTGACCGTTTGTGAACGGAATGACTCCTTTTATTCAAAGGTAGAATCGTACTCGGACACGTTCGGAAAACCGTAATAATTGATTGTGGACTTTGGGTGATGACAATGGACATATGACAATTTCACACGCTAATGTGAGGAGGAATTGTTAACCTCGAAGTGCACCGTTTCATTTACTCAATTGAACCTAAAGATCGAGCACATTCCATTCACTGAAAAGATCGTATAAATCAATTATATAAACTTTGGCTAGTTCTTTAATTATATATCTGGTATCTGTATATTTATATCTATATATATATATTTTGCAACTTATGCATATCTATATATATTTATATATCTATATATATTATATTAGAATAAATTTTAAATTACGCATTTATTTTATGTTAAGTAAAATAGTAGTTATCTCATGCTATAAAAGCGAGATTTAGATTGAGTTAATAATGACTCTTTGGTGTTTAACCACACTTAGAAGAATTACAAAGTTCCACGAGGATACGATACTCGACTCACCATACTAGCACTACTGATTTGACCCGATACACATCGGTTAAGGACTGGTATTAGCACTAGAAAAGGCCACGTCGACTTTTACGGCGCCGTTGCCGGGGAACGACGCTAATTTCTTTTTTTGTGTCTATGGTTACTACTTATATTAGCTCAAAATTCTCGAGAATAAGTCAACACTTTTCTTATCTCATTTCTATTTTTATTTTCGTCGGTACTTACCTTATAGGTAAGTTACCATTTTTTACTACTATCAATTTCGTGTTATTTTCTATTTTCGTTAGTTGATGACCAGAAGTAGTAAGGCCCCACTCACTCCTTATAAGCCTGACATAAACACTTACGAAAGCGCGTTAAGAGTAGAGAGAAACCGTGGTCATACTAGTCGTGGAAATCTGACTAATCATCTTCAAACAGTAAATACGAGAATGGTGAAATCGGTGATGAAACACTGAACAAGAATTTGGAACATGCTCTAGGGCATGGACAAAACCCTGTTAACCTTAATAATCAAAATAATAATAATAATAGAAATAATCAGAATCGGAACCAGAATAATCGTAACAACCCAGTAAACCCAAGGCCTATCTGTGACCAAACCATAAGAAGAAATCAGACTAATAATCCCATACTTTTACCTAATGAAGGAGCGAATAATTTCGAGATTAAATCTCATCTTTTGGTTTAATTGACGCAAGAGCCCAATTCTAGAGAGAAGATGATGAAGATCCGCATCATCATCTTTATCTTTTTGAAGAACTATGCAATACAGCCAAAAGTCAAGGTGCTCACAAGGAATTAACAAGGATGACTATGTTTCCTTTTTCTCTAAAAGGACGAGCCCGAGATTGGTTTATGTCTCTTCCACATCATTCACTTACAAGTTGGGAGGAGATTCAAACTGAATTTCTGAAACAATACTTCACTCCTGGACGGAATTTGGAATTAAAAGTCGAGGTTGCTAATTTTAGACAAGGATCTGAAGAAACGCTTGGGAATGCGTGGGAAAGATTTAAAAAATTGTTAAGAGCGTGTCCCGACCATGGTTATTCCTTAGACATGCAAATTCAACTTTTCTGTCGTAAATTAAGAAAAGATTCACGTGCTGATGTAGACATGCATGTGGTGGTTCTTTAATGATGAGTGAGGCTCAATTAGTTTACGATGCCATAGAAAAGATTTCCAAAAATAACAGAATGTGGGAAACCGGTTCTAGCACCAGAAAAGTAGCTTTTGCGAGGAGAATGTACGTCTAATATGAAGTTCTAGCAAATTTAGAAAATTTAAGTAGGAAATTTGATGGCCTACAATCAAACAAAATCAAAGTTCGGAAAATAGTACACCAACTGAATACTCAAATCAGGATAAAATACCACTAGGGATTGAAGAACCGACAGGATACTCAAGAGAGGAGGTGAGTTTTCTTCAGCGGCATAGAAATTTAAACAATGCTTACTCAAACTCGTTCAATGCTATTAGAAGAGATCACCCTACTTATCGATGGTCCGAAAACCCAGCAAGCAAGGACAACCGCCGTATCAGTTTCATATAGGAACTTGAATAATAATCAAGTTTATCAAGAAAACACATCTAATCGAATTTACCTAGATCCTATCCTCAACATACCACTCAATGTATACGGTAACTCAAAGTTCAACTCAACTGCAGAAGGAGTTGAAAAATGGGAAAAACTAATGGAAAATATGATGGGTGTAGTATCTACTCAAGCTAAAAATATAGAAGCGATGGTGACTTCTATTGAGTACAGTCACTAAGGATATGAGTGCAATGAAAACATCTATGAGTGGACATGATACCGAGAATGAGAACGATAGAAGCCTCATTAAGGAATATGGAAGATCATTTGAGTAGGGAAGGTGAACGTAATAATAATGCGAGACCCCGGGAGGATTACCAAGTAACACTAAAAGGAACCCAAGAGAGGTAAATGTTGTAGTTACGAGAAGTAGGAAGCTCAAAGTGGAAGTAATGGAGTTGAAAACTTTGGGAATAATGAAGTAGAAGATGACTTAGATGGTAAGAATGATAAAACTAAAGATGAACTTGAATTTCTGAGATGAGGAAGAAGAAATTATAGACAATTTCTTGAAAAGAAATAAAAGTTCGAACACGAAAGTGAAAGGAAAAATTGGGTAAAAATCCCAAGGATTCTCGAAGATCCCATGGATAAAGATTTAAGGACTTTATTTAAGGAACACATTAGAATGGAAGATAATGAAAACAAGGATGAAAAACAGGAAGAAATGAAGGAATCTGAAGTAGAGATTGATTCAGGGAACAATTTAAAAGAAAGAATTCAAGAACTCGAAACATGGCGATCGAGTAATACTCAAAGGTTTAAGGAAAAGGAAAAGAGAAAGCGACAAAGGAGCCAAAGGTCATAGATCTAGAATCTTTACCTTACCCTCCTAAAGATCAAATCAAAAAGGCAAAAACTGATAAGAAGTATGCTCGTTTCCTTGACACTTTTCGTCATATTCAAGTTAATATCCCTGTTATCGAAGCTCTGATTAATATACCTGCCTATGGAAAATTTCTGAAAGAAATTCTGTCAAACAAGAAAAAATTAGAGGAATATGAGAATATATGCCTAAATGAAGAATGTTCCATAATTTACAAAGATAAGTTACCACCTAAACCGAAAGATCTGGTAGTTTTACCATTCCGTGTGAAATTGGAGATTTTCTGTTTAAGAAGGTCTTATGTGATCTAGAGCGAGTATAAATCTCATGTCTTATGAGGATTATAGAAAGTTAGGCATAGGAAAGCTTACTAAGATCGAAATGACTCGCAAATGGCGAGATAGATCGATTAAGTACCCTAAAGGAATTATAAAGGACATATTGGTTAAAGTAGACAAATTCTATTTTCCAAGAGACTTTGTAGTTATGGAAATGGAAGGCGGTTATTCAAAGACCTCTTATTCTAGGTCGTCCATGTCTTGCTACAGGAAGAACTTTAATCGATGTTCGTAAAGGAGAATTAATCTTAAGAGTCAATGAAGACAAAGTTACTTTCAATATTTTCAAAGCTATGAATCATGCATCATCAGAATCATGTTCTTTTATAGAAGATATTCATTCCTGTCTATGATAATCAGTTACCAACTTTTGAAGACAGATTAGAAGAATGCTTAACTCTGTCTATCTATAAAGAAGATGAGGAAGACATTGAAATGAAAGAGATAATTCTTTCTTTAGATACAGAAAGTTTTACCTTTAAACCACCATGGCATAAGTACTTGGAATTAGAACTAGAAGGACCAGTTCTTAAATCGTCAATAGAAGATCCGCCAAAGAACCTAGAATTGAAACCATTACGTTTAAATCTGAAATATGCTTTTCTTGAAACTGATAATCTATTACCGATTATTATTTCATCAACTTTAATCGAGCAACAAGAAGATCAATTACTTAGAATGTTGAAAAAGCATAAGAAAGCTTTTGGATGGACGATTCTTGATATTCGAGGTATTAGCCACGAGATTTTTGCGTTCATAAGATAATTCGAAGGAAGATGCTAAGCCTTGTATTCAACCGCAACGCCGCCTCAACCCAAATTTTGAGTTAATTGTTAAGAAAGAGGTCATTAAGCTATTAGAGATGGGAATAATTTTTCCCATATCGATAGTGAATGGGTAAGTCCAACTCAAGTGGTACCAAAGAAAGGAGGTTTCACAAAGTGAAAGAAAATGATAGGAATGAATGGATTCCAACAAGAGAAATTACGAGTTATCGAATGTGCATTGATTTTAGGAAACTAAATGATCATACTAAGAAAGATCATCATCCACTTCCATTCATAGTTCAAATGTTGGAGCGGTTAAGTGGTCATAAATATTATTGTTTCTTAGATGGTTATCGAGTTATTTCTGATTTTCATTGCAAAGCAGGAGATAGGGAGAAGACTACTTTCACTTGTCCTTATGGAACTTTTGCGTATAAAAGAATGCCGTTTGGTTTATGTAATGCTCCACTGACGTTTCAAAGATGCATGATGGCTATATTTTCCGATATGGTTGAGAAATTCTTGGAAATTTTTATGGACGACTTTAGTGTTTACGGAGATTCTTTTGGTAAATGTTTATCGCACTTAGAAAGAGTGTTACAACGCCGCGAGGATACCAATTTAATTTTAAAGCTCGGGAAAAATGTCATTTAATGGTATCGAAGGAATTGTTCTAGGCCATCGAATCTCGGAAATAGGAATTGAAGTTGATAAAGCTAAGGTTGAAGTAATTGAAAATTACCACCACTAGTTAATCTAAGGACTCTAAGAGGATTTCTTGGACATGCGAGGATTTTATAGGAGATTTATTGCAGATTTTTCAAAGATAGCAAAGCCTCTAAGTCATTTGCTTGAAAAGGAAGTACCTTTTAACTTCGATAGTAAATGTAAAAAGCTTTTCGGACCTTAAAAGCGAGATTAACTCTTGCACAAAGTGATAATAGCACAGATTGGAATTTGCCGTTTGAGATTATGTGTGATGCAAGTGATTTATTTGTAGGAGCAGTTTTAGGACAAAGATATAACAAAATTCTCAAAGCTATTTACTATGCATCTCATACGTTAAATGCGACTCAACCGAACTATACAACTACGAGAAAAGAAGCTGTATTGTAAATTTTGCCTTAGATAAGTTTAGATCGTATATTGTTGGTTCTAAGGTAATAATTTATCTGAGACCATTCAAACTTTGAAGTATTTCTTGAGTAAGAAAGATGCGAAACCACGTCTTCTTAGATGGATTCTCTTACTTCAGGAGTTTGATATTGAAATTAAAGATAAAAAGGGAAGTGAGAATGTAGTAGTGAGATCATCTAAGTAGAATGGAAAATGATGAAGAAAAAGGGAATAGAAATTAAAGATTCATTTCACGATGAACAACTTTTTAGAATAGATACTCCTTCAACCATGCGGTTATTAAAGAATAGAATTCCTTCTAAGGAAATGTCACCTGGTTTGGAGATATCATTAATTACTTAACTGTGATTATATTCCGTCTCATTGGACTTGGCGTGCAGAAGAAGAAATTCTTTTATGACTTAAAATTTTATTCTTGGGAGGAACTGGACCTTTTCCGTAAATGTTCGGATGGGATAATCGGAAAGTGTGTGCTGATAATGAAATTTTAAGTATTTTATCATTTTGTCATGATCGTGAGGCGAGGAGGTCATCATGGAGGATGGAAAAGCGCTTTTAAAGTTTTACAATGTGGTTTTTATTGGCCTACGCTATATAGAGATGCTTATAAGTATGTCAAATCTTGTGAATCTTGTCAAAAATGGGGAAATGTATCTAAAAACATGAAATGCCTATGCAACCTATTTTAGAATGTGAGTTATTTGATGTTTGGGGTATAGATTTCATGGGACCATTTCTATATCTTTTGGAAAAAGATTTATTCTAGTAATGGTAGATTATGTTTGAAATGGGTAGAAAGTGAAGCTCTTCCCACTAATGATACCAGAGTTGTCATCACGATTTCTTAAAAGAATATATTTACACGTTATGGCATTCCAAGGGCTATCATTAGTGATAGAGGTTCACACTTTTGTAATAAACCATTTACCAAGATAATTGAAAAATATGGTGTAACGCATAAGTTAGGAACGCCCTATCATCCGCAAACCAGTGGTCAGGTAGAGGTGTCTAATAGAGAAATCAAAAGAATTGTAGAAAAGACAGTGGATTCAAATCGAACAAACTGGGCAGTTAAACTAGACGATGCATTATGGGCATATAGAACAGCTTTTAAAACACCAATTGGTTGTTCACCCTATAAGTTAGTTTTTGGCAAGTCTTGTCATCTCCCGATTGAGTTAGAACACCGAGCCTTACGGGCTATTAAATTTTGAATTTCGATCCTAAGGTTTGTCGGTGATCATAGATTGCTTCAATTGATGTAACTAGAAGAATTCCGCCTCGATTCTTATGAAATTTCGAATCTACAAGGAACGACGAAATCCTTTCACGATAAGAGAATCTATAGTCGTGAGTTCCATGTAGGTGATCGAGTGCTCTTGTACAATTCACGTTTAAAGTTATTTCGGAAAGCTTAAATCAAGATGGGCGAGGTCCATTTAAAGTAACGAGTTTACAAATGGAGTTGTTGAACTAAGCGATGGAAATACAACTTTTATAGCCAATGGCCATAGAGTAAAGTTATTTGTGGAAGGAGAAGGAACCATGATCGAAAGAAGAAATAATGCTACTAATCGATCCTCCGACAAAGTAAAAAGCAGAGAAATCAAGCTAAAAGCGAGGAGTTAAACTCGGCCGAATACCAGTGCTATCTATCTATTTACTCTACTTTTATGTGTTTTATTTATGTTTAAAGTAGTTTCGTCTTTTACCGGATAGGCGTAAAAGAACTGGATGTCTTTTAGATAGAATAGGAATTTTTATGTTGCTTTTGAAATTAGGCTTGGATAAAGATGTCGCGTTTAAAATAGAAGCTTGATTTGGAGAAAAACAAGCAATTGTTGAGAGAGATCAGGTGAAAGAACTATGTAATGGAAAATCGAAGTTCGATAAAGAGAAGGGCAAAGTTTTAAGAAGGTGTAAAAGGTGTGGAAAAAGTGAGCATGAAGGAAATGTAGGGAAAGCACAACCAAATCACAGGATGAGTGTTTGAATGTTGTTAAGAAGTGAACGATTAGGTGGTTATCCGAAAATCGATGGAGATCAAAGAGAAAATTCGAACGCCTCATTTCTTAAGATTAGGTTAATGGACCGTTATTATAGAAATCTTGAAGATTTAAGAATGGTGGGAGTAGAATTAGATTAAGTTTATGTTTATTTTAATTTTAAGACTTCAAAAATTTTTATGATAAAACTTATTTTTATCATATATATGATTTATATGATATAATTGAGGATTATCATACCAAAAATATTTTTTTAAGTTAAAAAAAAAAAAAAAAAAAAAAAAAAAAAAGTGGTCGGATCGATCCGACCTAACCCCGGATCGATCCGGTACCTAAAAAAACCTAAAAAAGGGACGGGGTCCCTCTTTCTTCTTCTTCTTCCACTTTTCTAAAAACAGCCGCCCCTCCCCTCTTCCCCCCAATTCGAATTTTTTCTTCAAATCATCACACAACATCACCATTAAATACCCCAATCTCTAAACTTTTCTCATTTTCCACTCCTCTCTTAAAATTTTCATTTTTATTGAAGTAATTTGCAAGGGTAGCTTCAACTTTTATTCCGGCGAAATTTCCATCTTTTTCCGCCAAATTTCAACCTTTTAAGCTTTGTAAGGTAACATTGTAGTCACTTATTTTCTTAATTTCGTTTTTAAGCAAGTCTTTATTTAATTCCAAAATTTTGTGTAACTCATTTGTGTTGTTTTGTGTTGTTTTGTGTTGTTTTGTTATTTTGTCATTATCGTAGAATGGCCGAATCGTCGAAAGCTAGTAAAAACGCAAAAACCGATATATCCTACCCAAATTCGATTATAGAAACTAGGCCTTTAATGAAGAAGAATTGGCGATTAGTTTTGAAAGAACCGCATTTCTTTGCGGACTAAGAAAGCATTGAAAAATAAATTTGGACAGTGTTTAGTTGCGATCGAGAGGGGTTTGGATTTTAAGGATTTGGGAAGGAGGTAAAAGAGATTTTGAAAGGCGACGAGTGGATGGAATTAGCTTGAGTTTAAGGTCGGGAGAAATTAACACAACCTTAGTAGCTGAATTTTATTCTTTGGTAGCAACTCACAATGCTACGGAAGATGGTGAGTTAACCTCTGTCAACCTGAGAACTAGGACAGTGCCGTTTACTCCTCACATTATAAATGCTATTTATGGTATTCCTGATATACCGGAGAATGAGGATTATTATACAGTTTGGAATTTGGATGAACCAGCAGACTTTGATTATATTGTTTCACTAGCCCAGAATGAGTTAGATCCCACTGCCGTCTGGCATGAAAACAGGTTTTCTTATGGGAAATGTATCCGGGATATGAGAGCCATTAAACGTTTTATTAGTCACACTCTTTACCCTCGACATTTTACATCTTTTGGTAAAGAGGATTTGTGTATTGCTTGGGCTATAGTTAATAATGTACCTCTGGATATAGGCAGAGTAATGTGTAGAAGGGCCAAGGAATTTGCCCTCGATCGCTAGACCAGCAAATACATGCCTTTTCCGTGTTTTATTTCTTCCTTGTGTCGCCGATAGGAGTCCCTGAGCTCCCAAGTGATAATTTGATGATGGTGGATGACACACTTATAGGTCCTAGTTTACCACTTAGGCCGGCAGGAAGAATAAACTTTTTGGACCCTAACCGTCAACGACCTCAGCCTACTCCATCCACTGCTGTCCCTCCTTCATCCAGTCAAACTCAAACTCATCTTCCAAATACCATCACTTACAATATGTTCCAATCCTTGGCCTATGATGTTCATCGTGCTAATGCCAATATGGCTGTTTTTGCGGAAAGGAATAGATTATGGTCTGAAGATTTACGACAAGGCATGCGAGGTATATATCAAATGAATATACTACAGAACCCTGCCTATGCCGAGATGGATATTCGCGATTGCGGACTCACGACCTTATACCTTGCCCGATTTCATTCCACCAATGCCACCACCCTCAGATTTCCAACAAATGCCACATTCTTTTGGGTTTCAAACTAGTGGTGTAGGGGATTTTTCGACAGGTACTACGGCGGTGCGACATCGAATGGGTGGATCTCGGATCATTTGGCCATACCACGACGAGATGGGGAAGCACTTTTTCGATATCACGAGAGAGATGAGCTCGATGGGACTAGATACTTTGGTGCGGATGTCAACTTATTTTCAAGATCCATCCCAAGAATCGACCCGTTCTCAAGCTATGCCAAGTTCAAGCCACGTCGATCTGAGTGATGAAGAGGAGTGATTTTTAAACATTCTATGATTTTTGACATTGAAACATTTTACTTTAAGTTATTTTGATTTTGGAAGGATTTTATTTTAATACGATTTTCATGTTTTCATTACATGTTATGGTATTACGCATCGTGTAGTAAAATTTATCGTTATAATAAAATGAAAATGAACCAAAAATAGGAAGAAAACTTGTCCCTAGAAAAAACTAGGCATTTTTCAAGCAAAATCAACTCGTCCGTGAGCGGTAATGTTCGGATCGATCCGACTTTTCACCGGATCGATCCGATGTGAGTATACCGACCTGACAGCATTACTAGTTCAGAGGCCGGATCGATCCGGCCCTTTCTCGGATCGATCCGGCAAGTACAAAAACGCGCAGAAAAGAGATCTTTTCTACTTTTGCTTGATAGATATATTTCTATAAAAGGAAAGAGCAACAGCCATAAACTTTGCTCATTCTTCCCTTCCTTCTATTTTTAGTCTCTCAGAAATGTCTAACCGATCCTCTCCCTCGGTTAATAGTTATGAACCACATACGCCTGATGGTGTGGTTCCCGAAGGGCATGCCTCTTGCTTTCATACTAACATCCCGAGACATCTAAATTTCGTCCGTTCTCCTATTCTGATGGAGAAAGGCTTAAACACTGAAAAAATTGATCAGTGGGGACGTAATCTAATCCGAGGTTGAGGTGGAAAAAGTTGATAAGGACTCCCTGGAGGTCGAATAAACATTTCGATTGTTAGAGATTTCTTTGCGTCTCTCACACAGATAACGACAGTAGCCTCGTCTCAACTTATTACAGTTAGGGGAATCGTTATTTCATTTTCACCAGTCATCATAAATCAAATCTATCAAATCCCACCATGTACTTTTGATCGAAACCCACACTTCGAGTTTCTTTGGGAACTTGGGATGCGTATAATGTTGTAAATCGATCTTTGAAGCCTTTCAGTTCGTATTTCCGTTGTTTGATCATAACTATGATTCCTCAACTCTGGCTTTACCCCCTCATTTAAGGGCGTGGAAACGCTTCATTAATTCTCGGATCTATCCAACTAGAGATTTTTATGGGGTTACGGATGATGAGATCTGCTGTTGTATGCATTAACTGTGGGAGCATACATTGATTGGGGAGTTTTGATTTTTAAAGGCGCAATTAATTTTGCAAGAGAAAGGCGTAATAGGGGAAGACCGCTACCATTTGCCTGGTTATCTCTCACCTTTGTATCCAATCGAATCACGTGCTCTGAGTTTGCTCGACGAGATTTTTCCATCTCGTGATTCTCGATTAGGATTACTTCCGTGGATACTCCCGGATGTTCATCTACGGTTTGATAATCGGTTAGAAGTTATGTTGTTAAGTTGATAGTTGTTTAAATTAGTTGTTTAATCGTTTTTGTTGTTTGTTACTTTTATTTATAGTTTGTAATAGTGTTTAATATATATGTCATTTTCTTTAATCAAAATAATATATGGTTGCTAAAAATAATAAATAATAATCACAATCATATAAAATTTTAATTTTATTTGCAAACTATTTTTTATTTACTCTTTGAACATCGGGGACGATGTCATTTTAAAGTGGGGAGTGGAAGTAAGTTAGTAAATAAAAATTAAAATTTTCTTATATAAATTTATACTTAATTGCTCAATACTTAGTTTAATTTTTCTTGGAACAAAATAATTAGATAGTATATAATTAGTATGAATAAAAACAATATAAATTGGTAAGAATAGATTTTTAATTAAGTAAAGTAAATTAGATATATTATAAGTATATTATATATGTCAATTTTAGATCTTTATAAGATTTTAAGTATATGTAACTATACATAAATATTATCAAGTAAGTTTCATATGAAATTTTAGCAAATATACTTATATTTATAATGAATTTTTTAGAATAATTTTCTTTGTAAAACGAAATATGAATATGGAATCGGATTAGGAATGATGAGATTTTTGACACCACAAAAATTACCTCAACCTTGATTAGAGTGATCAAGACCTCACTCGAAATAGCCATTTTTGATCATAACCGACCCTTGGCTTATTTTGGTCCACATTTCCTAAAAATCCCACGAGTTTGTACGTACTTATGAAAGGAGATGATAGCACAGAAGCTAAGGATGGTGTATGCTGAGGTAAATCTAAAAAAAAAAAAAAAAAAAAAAGAAAGATATATATAAGAACGAAGCACCATATTTACAGAGAATTAATCGAATACCAGGTATCTTCCTTATCTTTGATCGACAGATATCGGTAGTAGCTTCCAATGATTTGAGTGCAGTAGGGTGTTATCTAAACGCCCTATATCACTATGAGGTATAAAGCTCCCGATAAAAATTGAATCATAAGATCTCAAGAATGATTACGAGTTTAAGGAAACCGGACTCGTAATTTTAGATCGAAAGAGTATTACTCCGATCAATCTTGATGAAGCAATGCTTGTAAATTTGATTTTCTACACACACTCACGCTTTTAGTTCTTAATATTGAAAAAGAAGAGAGAAAATCTGAAAAATAGTTGGAAAAGGAGATATTATTAATCGAAACTGTTTTTGATCAAACGTGAAGGTGTAAGTAAATGCGACTTGCCTCTTTCTCTTTTGATTTCTTTTTCTATCTTTTCGATTAACCAATGTCCTATCCTAAAAGTATTAGCCATCTTGTCAATTACTTGACTTAGTCTTTGATTCCAAATATTTCATATAAGTTGAGATAGGAAAATAATTCTAGAATTTTAATTATATTTATTAAGTAGATTTTGTGAAATTTCATTTGAATAATAGTTGATAAATAATTTATCAAAGTTATCTACACTTTTTATCTTATTAATTTCTAAGAAAGATATAATTAATATGTTTATAATATTGAAATGATATTTTACTAATTTAAAAATTTTATCTACCACTTATATTATTTTTATCGTAATTTTTATATATTACCGCTTATTTTGCTCGAGGACGATCAAAGAGCTAAGTGGGGAGTAGTTGATGTATAACATTTATATGATAAAAATTACGATGTTTTATATACGTTATCGACTATTTTTATATAAAATATAAGTAATTATAATGAGATAATCTTATAAAATATTAATAGCTATGAATAAATCTAAATATTATAAAAATCTAGTAAAAATGATAAAAGTTATAAATTTTGTACCGGGTTAATAACCGAGTGTCGTGTCGATTCACGTGGGTATTTTTGGTATTTACAGACCTTAGGTAAACCAAGACCCGAGTGACGACATTTTGTGGAGTAAAAACATATCTTTTGAAGGAATAAAGGAAGTGCCACGAGATTTAAAGTTCAAGTGGATCAATGGTTCGTGACGTGATATCAAGTTATATTTTCGACGAACAAATGGCCCAGCAAAAAGGCATTTTCTGAAAAAGAAGTCTTCATGGAAGTTATAGATCTCCTCAAGAGCTTTCCAACGCATCTTGAATTATGTCATTTGGAGATCAGAGCTCAAGTTATGATTTTATCAAGTTTCGGATTAAGATTGGAAAAAATCTATCCGGATCGATCCGATTTACCTCGGATCGATCCGAGGAAACATCATGATTAGACCAGCATGTGGCCCTGCGAGAGAATATCCTGGGATAATATTTTTATTCCCGGATCGATCCGGCCCTTTCTCGGATCGATCCGGCTTGGAAAAAAATCGCTTATAAATAGAAGCGACATTGCAGGCACATAAGGGGGTACCAAATATATTTTCTTCACCTCTTTTTAGTAGTAGTAGTATATATATATATAGGCCTTATGCCATAAATAAAGTAGTATCGTTATAATGCTCGAGAAATTATCGGAAGATCAATGTTGTTGAAGTTGTTGTAGCATCCGGAAGAATACGACACGATTCAATCGTTATAATCGGGTAAAATTTCTAAAGTATTTATGTTTGTTTTCTCTGTTTCTATTTTCGTATAATGTTAGTAGGCTAAATCTAATAACTAGCCAAAGTTATGTAATCGTTTTATTTCGATCTTTTCGGTAAAGGAATGTTGTCTAAGTAAAATTGAATAAAATTGAGTTAATTGAATCTTTTTCTATTGATAAAGTTTGACTTGAAAGAATTCATAATCTAATTATGAATTGACACCTCGTAATTAAGTTATGAACTCGTTAATAGAAAAACCGGAGGGTAAAATTGGCGAGTGAAAGCGTGACAACGGAACCCGATTTCTACCCGGGGGCAGATTTGTCCTAAAAAGATGAATCTTATTAAAATTTGTACTCAAGATCGTAATAATGTTAAAATCATCAGTTTAATTGAAACTTAAACCGGAAAGTTGAATCGCCCGGCCTTGACAACCGGAGCCTTTAAATAAAATTGACCGTTTGTGAGCGGAATGACTCCTTTTATTCAAAGGTAGAATCGCACTCGGGACTGTTCGAGAAAAACCGTAATGATTGTGGACTTTGGACTGATGACAATGGACATATGACAATTTCACACGCTAATGTGAGGAGGAATTGTTAACCTCAGGAGTGCACCGTTTCATTTACTCAATTGAACCTAAAGATCGAGCACATTCCATTCACTGAAAAGATCGTATAAATCAATTATATAAACTTTGGCTAGTTCTTTAATTATATATCTGGTATCTGTATATTTATATCTATATATATATTTTGCAACTTATGCATATCTATATATATTTATATATCTATATATATTATATTAGAATAAATTTTAAATTACGCATTTATTTTATGTTAAGTAAAATAGTAGTTATCTGTGCTATAAAACTGAGATTTAGATTGAGTTAATAACAGCTCTTTGGTGTTTAACCACACTTAGAAGAATTACAAAGTTCCCTGAGGATACGATACTCTGACTCACCATACTAGCACTACAGTTTGACCCGATACACTGTCGGTTAAGGACTGGTATTAGCACTAGAAAAGGCCACGTCAATGATTTCTCCGTATTTGGAGATGATTTCAATTCTTGTCTCACGCATCTAGCAAGAGTGTTGAAGAGATGCGAGGAGACGAATCTGGTGCTTAACTGGGAGAAATGTCATCTTATGGTTACTGAAGGTATAGTACTTGGCCACCGTATTTCAAAGAACGGTATAGAGGTGGATAGAGAAAAAGTAGAGGTGATTGAAAAACTGCCTCCACCAACCAATCTTAAGACTTTGCGAGGTTTTCTTGGCCATGCGGGATTCTACCGCCGGTTTGTGAGGGAATTTTCCTTAATCTCTCGACCTCTTACTGAGTTATTGGCCAAGGATGTGCCATTAGTGTTTTCTAATGAGTGCATGAAAGCTTTCAATAAGTTAAAGAGCATGCTTATTACTGCACCCATTTTGATTGCGCCTGATTAAAATATACCTTTTGAGTTGATGTGCGATGCAAGCGATACTGCTGTAGGTGCTGCCTTAGGACAACGGAAAGACAAGATCTTTAGGCCCATCTACTATGCTAGTCTAACTTTGAATACTGCTCAAAGGAATCATGCAACTACTAAGAAAGAGCTTCTGGCTGTTATCTTTGCGTTTGACAAGTTTAGATCTTATCTAGTGGGATAAGGTCACTGTTTGGACTGACCATGTGGCTTTGAAGTATCTTTTAGCCAAACAAGATTCCAAGCCAAGGTTATTGAGATGGATTCTACTATTGCAAGAGTTTGATGTAGAAATCCGTGATAAGAAAGGATCTGAGAATCTGGTTCCGGATCATCTTTCCCGTTTACAAATAGAGGATACTGAGCCAATGACCGAGATTGGAGAAACATTTCCTGATGAACAGTTATTCTCCATCACGGCTATACATGGGAAAGATGATTGTGCTGCGGTATCTTTGCGTGTTGAGGTTGTGAAAGAGAAGAAACAACCATGGTTCAAAGACTTCGTGAATTATCTATCCGCGAAATACTTGCCACCAAATCTCAACCCCCAAGAAAGAAAGAAATTCTTTAAGGATTTTAGGCACTATTATTGGGAAGAGCCCTATCTTTTTAAGCTAGGATCCGACAATGTCTTTAGGAGATGTGTGCCGGAAGAGGAGATGTATGATATCCTGAGACATTGCCATGCTTATGAGGCCAGAGGACATTATGAAGGAGACAAGACGGCTGCGAAAGTTCTCCAATGTGGTTTTTACTGGCCCACTTTGTTCAAAGATGCGCATCAATATGCTAGATCTTGACATTCTTGCCAAATGACGGGAAATATCTCGATAAGAAATGAAATGCCACTGAAGAATATCCTAGAGGTGGAACTCTTTGATGTTTGGGGTATTGACTTTGTGGGGCCCTTTACTTTGTCTTTGTCCAACCGCTATATCTTAGTGGCGGTCGACTACGTGTCCAAATGGGTTGAGGCCATTGCTTCGCCTACTAACTATGCGAAAGTTGTACTGAAGTTCTTAAAGAAAAATATCTTTACGCGGTTTGGAACCCCTCGTGCCATTATTAGTGATAATGGAAGCCATTTTTGTAATAGGTCGTTTGAAAAGTTTATGATTAAGTACGGGGTTAGACACAAGTTAGCTACTGCTTATCACCCTCAAACAAGTGGACAAGTTGAGGTTACAAATTGAGAAATAAAGCGCATTTTGGAGAAAACTGTGAATACGACTAGAAAGGATTGGTCGCTGAGGTTAGATGATTCTTTATGGGCTTATAGGACTGTGTATAAGACGACTATTGGTATGTCCCCTTATAATATTGTTTTTGGAAAAGCATGTCATCTACCGGTTGAACTTGAACACTGTGCCATATGGGCTACGCGTATGTTGAATTTTGATGGGAGTTTTGCTGGAGAAAGCAGATTGTAGGAATTGACTCGCCTAGAGGAGTTTCGTCTGGAAGCATATGAGAATGCAAAAATATTTAAGGAGCGCACAAAGAAATTTCATGATAAGAAGATATTGGACCGCACCTTTAAGGAAGGTGATCTGGTTCTTCTTTACAATTCGTGCTTGAGACTCTTTCCTGGCAAGTTAAAATCACGATGGTATGGCCCTTATCAAGTGAGTAAGGTTTTCCCTTCTGGAGTTGTTGAATTATTGAACCTTAAAGATCAATCCACCTTTGTGGTTAATGGACACCGTGTGAAACATTACATTGGTCTTGGTCAAGGGAAGGAGGAGGAAGTCTTCACTCTCGAAGATCCCATCTATTATTAGACCATCATTGAATTAAGTCGAGCTGGCGACTATAACCTCGGAACTATTTATTGAAAACTATCTTTTACTTTTGTTTTGTTTGAATACAGTAGCATGAGACTGTTAAGGTTTTTTTCATCTCGCCATGTTCCGATTCTAAGTTTGGAATAAATGAGGTTTTTTCCTTGATAGCCGCCATGTGAGTTTTGTAGTTTTAACTCTTTGGTTTTCCTTGTCGTTGGTTGTATGAAATAAAATGGCTTAATTTGTTTTTGGATATTCTATATCTAACTAATGCCACCTTATTTTATAACTTCCATTGACATGTTATTAACGGTTTCGTGGAGTTTCTGTTTGGTTTGCTTAAACAGGGTTTTGTTTGCTTCTCCACGACGTGCTTGGATCGCTCCTATATATTGCATCCACTTGAGAGCCGTTTCCAGAGCTAAGTCTTTTTCTTAGATTCTACTTTTTCTTTGTCATTGGGGACAATGCCAAGTTTAAGTGGGGGTAGGAGACTTAGCTATGATGTGTTATAATTGGAATAAATTGAACGAAACTGTGAAAAATGAAAAAAATTGAATAAATGCCAAATTAATTATCTCGTACCCTTAGAATTGTGAGTTCTTATACATAGAATTAATAGGAAATGAACCAAGTTGCATGAATACGTGATCATTTTATACTTATGTGAATGTAAACTTAAGGATATTCATGCCAACTGTTGCAAGTAGTTATTTATTATTTGACTACTCAATTTGAATCGACGAATACCGCACAAATTATAATAACTAAGAAGAATTATGTGTACATTGCGTAGATGATTGGTTATGCAGACTTAGTGTCAATATTTATCTGCTGATGTATTCTTATCTTCTACCCATCAAAGCAGAGTAATAAGCTTGAGAATTATCTGTGTTTTGACAATGCGTTAAACACTGGGCTTGTAGTAACATTACCAAAGTAGCACCGCGCTTGTGGTAATATTCAATGCTTCCACTAATCCATGAGAGAGGGATTCTTGCAATGCATACTGTTGAAATATGTCCTCTTTGGTCATTTTACATATTTTATGTTTGTTATAATTCTGCTGCGTATTGTTGGTAGTCCATGATTTAAATAAGTAACAGATCAAGTATTTGTTAGGAAGTTAGAATATTTGAATTGTTAAGATAGAGTTGTAAAACTATCCAACTCTATCTCACTGCTTCTGCCTGTGTGTATTTAAAGGGTATTAACCCTCTGCTATTTGAATATATTAATAAAATAAAAAGGAATTTCCTTTATATTAAATTCCACATGGTATCAGATCCGTGATCCAAAATCCTGTTCTCCAATGAACTATAGGGCAACAGCCATGGCCGGAGAGAGATCAGCCACCTCCTCTGGTGTCATATCTGGTGGTCCCGGTACAGAAGGAGTAACCGGGAATGATGAGAACTCAAATTCCTCCTCACCATCCCTGCTACTCACCTCCCGTAAACTAACCGGGAAGAATTATTTAGAATGGTCTAATACCGTTCAATTGGCTATTGATGGAAGGGGCAAACTTGGTTATCTAACCGGTGAAACCAAGGCACCTGAAGAAGGAGATCCAAAAGGGAAGCAGTGGAAGTCTGAAAATTCCTTGGTCAAGGCATGGCTGATCAATGGCATGGAGCCAAACATAGCCAGACCCCACATGTTTTTACCCATAGCAAAGGACATGTGGTAAGCGATTAAGGAAATGTATTCTGACATTGAGAATTCGTCCCAAATTTACGAACTCAAGACCAGAATATGGAAGATTAAGCAAGATGGCAGAGATGTGACTGAATTCTACAATGAAGTCGTCTCTCTATGGCAAGAACTAGATATGTGCTATAGTGAGACATGGGAGTGCCCGGCCGATAGTGCCAAATTCCAGAAAAGGGAGGAGAGTGAAAGAGTTTACTCATTCCTAGCAGGACTGGAATCAGAATTGGATGAAGTCCGGGGAAGAATTTTGGGAAGAAAGCCATTACCACCTCTTAGGGAGGTGTTTTCAGAATTAAGGAGAGAAGAGGCAAGGAGGAAAGTTATGGGAAGGCATGGGATAGCAGAAAGAGAGAGTTCTGCATTGATAGCAACCAAAAATGAAGGAAGGAACTCCAGCAAAACCAGGCCCAAATGTGAGCACTGTAACAAGCTGGGGCATACCAAAGACATTTGCTGGGATATTCATGGCAAACCAGCATGGAGAAACAGAGGAGCAGGAGGCCCAAAGGGAGATGGGGGAAGAGCAAACCAGGCATCATCAGACTCTGGAGCAGCACCATTCACTTAGGAGCAGTTGGAGCACTTGAGTGAACTTCTAAATCTCCAAACACTTACCCTACAATGCTCCCTTGTGGACTCAGGTAATACAGCCTTCCTTGGTTCTAAACAAGTAGTCACTTGGGTCATAGACTCAGGGGCTACTGACCACATGACTAGCATTTCAGAAATATTTTCAACATATCTTCCTCTTGCTGGAAATCAAAAAATAAAACTGGCTGATGGATCTCTTACCCCTATTGCTGGTAAGGGGATCCATCCCTATTACTCCACATATCACCCTAGAAAATGTTTTACATGTGCCTAAACTTGCCTGTAACCTCTTGTCTGTCAAGAAACAACCTTGGATAGAAACTGTCGTGTTGTTTTTTCTAAGGATAATTGCTTATTTCAGGACGGGGACTGGAAGATGATTGGGAAATCTAGGAGTGTTGGAGGTCTCTACCTCCTGGATCAAGAACTTAACTTAGATAGCTTTCCCAAGTTGGAAATTCAATGTAATTCTGTTTCTAGTGTGATTTGTAATAAGATCCTTCTCTGGCATGCCAGATTAGGACACCCTAGCTTGTCCTATATGAAAAAACAGTTTCCTGCATTATTTATTAATAAAAATATTCCTTCTTTGCATTGTGAAACTTGTGAATTGGCAAAGCACACCAGAATCCCATACCCCCCACAGCCTTACAAACCATCAAGTCCTTTTTCTATGGTTCATAGTGACATATGGGGCCCCTCAAGAGTTAACACACTAAAAAGTAAAAGATGGTTTATCTCCGTTATAGATGATCACACTAGGACTACTTGGGCCTACCTGTTAAAAGAAAAATCAGAGGCTGAAAAAATTTTCAAATTTTGTTTCAACTTTGTTAAAAACCAGTTTCAAACTCAAATAAAGGTCCTTAGAAGTGATAATGGTACTGAGTACTTCAACTCAATTCTGGGACCTTTCTTTGAAGAGAATGGCATTGCTCATCAGAGTTCTTGTGTAGGGACACCTCAACAAAATGGAATTGCTGAGAGAAAAAATAGACACCTACTTGATATAACAAGAGCCTTGATGATCAATGCCCAGTGCCCTAAGTATTTATGGGGTGATGCCCTTTTAACTGCTGCATATTTAATTAATAGAATGCCATCGAGGGTGCTGAATTTTCAAACACCCTTAGACAAGTTCAGAACTATTTTTAAAAATGATAGATTGTTTTGTGATCTTCCACTAAAGGTCTTTGGCTGTGTGAGTTTTATTCATCTTAATACTGGGAATAAACTAGACCCTAGGGCTAAAAAATGTGTTTTCGTGGGATATTCATCCACTCAAAAGGGTTATAAGTTCTTTGATCCCTTAGAAAGGAAACTTCATGTCACTATGGATGCCACATTCCATGAGCACCTGTCCTACTTTAAAACACAAAAACAGAACCAACTGGTTGACACTACACCAGAAATTATCTTAATCCCAGAACCTATTCCTGAAAATGTCACAACAGATCACACTAACACAGCAAAACAGCAAGGAGAAGAGGATGGTATCACCAGTAAATCTGATGATACACCACCTTCTAACCCCAAGGGAATTTTCAAAGGGAAGGTGTATCAGAGGAGAGGCAAAGATCCACAAGGAGAGGACCAAGACACTGGTAGAACACCAGCAGATTCTCAGTCCATTCCTGCTGTACAAAATCCAGAAAATGACACAGACACTGAATTTATCCCAGGTGAGTTATCTGGACATGACTCCTAGTCAGATGAAGAAAGTGAGGAACCAGAAAAAAAACACCCCAAGATAACAAACCTATTGCCCTCAGAAAAGCCCCCAGAAAGTGTGCCACCTACAAAACACCTAACTATCCCATTTCAAACTACATATCTTATGACCACTTACCAAAAAGATACCAAGCCTTTATCTCAGCCACCCAGAGTAGCCAAATCCCTAAGACCATTCAAGAGGCTCTAGAAGTACCTGAGTGGAAAAATGCTGTTCTGGAAGAGATGAAGGCATTGGAAAAAAATCAGACTTGGGAGATGGTGGAGTTGCCTAGGGATAGAAGGACCGTAGGGTGCAAATGGGTGTTCACGATCAAGTATAACACTGATGGTTCTATTCAGAGGCACAAAGCAAGACTTGTGGCCAAGGGTTTTTCACAAACACATGGGGTTGACTTCACTGAAACTTTCTCCCCAGTAGCAAAACTCAACACCATTAGAATCATTCTGTCTGTTGCTGTTAATAATGATTGGCCATTGAATCAACTGGATGTCAAGAATGCATTTCTACACGGTGACCTCAAAGAAGAGATCTACATGGAGAAACCACCAGGGTTCGAAGGGAAATTCAAGGGCAAGGTGTGCAGGTTAAGAAAATCTTTATATGGGCTAAAACAAAGCCCTAGGGCTTGGTTTGAACGCTTTATGCAAGTCCACAAGAGACTGGGGTTCTCCTAGGGCCACTCAGATCACACACTCTTTGTTAAACAATCTATTGAAGGCAGACTAACTGTTTTTATAGTGTATGTGGATGATATTGTGTTGACAGGTGATAATGTAGCAGAAGCTGCAAGGATAAACCAAAAGCTAGCTGCTGAGTTTGAGATAAAAGATTTGGGGCCTATGAGGTACTTCCTAGGGATGGAGGTAGCCAGATCAAAGGATGGACTTGTTATGTCCCAGAGGAAGTATGTTCTAGACCTGCTAGAAGAAGCAGGAATGATAGATGCCAAACCTGCAAGCACCTCAATGGAATTCAATCTCAAACTGGGAGAAAACAATGGTGAAGCTCCTGTGAGTAAAGAAAGGTTCCAGAGAGGTGGTGGGAAGGTTGATCTATCTAGCACACACAAGACCAGGACATAGCCTATCTTTGTGAGCTCAATCAGCCAATACATGCATTCCCCAACTCAAAAACATCTGGATGCAGCCTACAAAGTTCTAAAGTTCCTAAAGGGCAACCAGGTAGAGGTCTTTTGTTCCAGAAGTCTGACAAAAGAGGAGTAGAGTGTCTCTGAGATCTTGATTGGGGTGTTTGTGTGAAGGATCGAAGATCTGTGACAGGATACTGCACCTTTGTATGGGGAAATCTAGTAACATGGAGGAGCAAAAAGTAGAATGTTGTGTCAAGAAGCAGCTCTGAAGCTGAACTAAGAGCCATGGCACAAGGAATATGTGAACAAATGTGGGTCAGAAGGGTATTAGATGACCTGAAAGTTACATGTAACCTACCTAAGAAACTGTTATGTGACAATAAAGGTGCCATAGACATAGCAAATGAGCCTGTCCAGCATGATAGGACAAAGCATGTTGATATTGACAGACACTTCATAAGGGAAAAGATAGAAGAAGGGCTGATATGCATTCCTTTTCTCCCTTCTCACAGACAGACAACAGATGGCCTCACTAAAGCTCTCATGAAACAAGACTTCCAGAAATTTGTTGGCAAGTTGGGGATGAAGGATATTCATGCACCAACTTGAGGGGGGGTGTTGAAATATGTCCTCTTTGGTCATTTTACATATTTTATGTTTGTTATAATTCTGCTGCGTATTGTTGGTAGTCTGGTATGATTTAAATAAGTAATAGATCAAGTATTAGTTAGGAAGTTAGAATATTTGAATTGTTAAGATAGAGTTGTAAAACTATCCAACTCTATCTCACTGCTTCTGCCTGCGTGTATTTAAAAGGGTATTAACCCTCTGCTATTCGAATATATTAATAAAATAAAAAGGAATTTCCTTTATATTAAATTCCACACATACTTACCTTTAAAGCATGTTTCTTGAGAAGTGGTAAAGCTTGAAATTATGAAAATACGAAGAAATACAAATTTTTAAGAGACTTTGAGTATTTTCTCGGTCTCCGAGTCCAAAAACCTTATGGATGACGCTCTTGCTTATTGCACCATGTCTTTACCCATTGCGAGGCTTAAGAAGTGGGAATGCTGATGTTGGTAGGTTAAGACTGCGAAGTTAGCATAAACTTTAATCGTGCCACGAATATATAAAACTTAATGCACATGCACACATCACTTCGGTCCATAGTGAGTAGTGAATAATGGATACCTTATGAGCATGAGTGGTATGAGTAGACTCGAGTTTCTTGTGTAAGTATGATTTGACCACGGACAATGTTGACTTGGGGAATGACTTATTGATGCTTTGTTCGGGACGATCAAAGTCTAAGTGGTGGGTAGTTGATGAAGGTCAAATTATACCCGTAAAAGTCATCAACATTGTCCTTAAATCGAGATTAATAATATATATTTTATATTAAATCACAAGTTTATATTGATTATTTTGTGTTGTGTGATTTATAAGATATAATTTGATATTTATCCGTTTTTATTAGTTAAATATGATTTACTTTGGGATAAATATTTATTTTGTAGATTGCGATAAATCAGAAGATATCTATTATTGGAGGAAGTAAATCTCAAAGGAAATTAAAGCAGAATCGGAGTGCGTTGAAGATAAATACCGGAGCAGCACAAAACGTGGAGTAAGGTATGACAAGAGCCAGCGAGCCAATCAGAAATCATTGAACTCGCTGGCAGCAAGCCCCTATCTCGCTGGGGGCGAGTCCTGCTTCGTCGGGAGATCGGCCGGGAGTTATCTCTAATTGTTTTGATATTTTGAAATATATCTCTAAATCAGCTTGAACCCTTATAAATAGAGCTGTACGAATTTCATTTAAAAGACACTCTACACACTCTAGAATACTTTAGCAAAATACCACAACATTTGTTTTATTTTCAATATATGTTTTCTTTATTTTATGTTCTTTCATTACGGAGTCGTTAGAATCGCCGGTTAGAGATCGTATCGAGGAGTGGGAATCACGCTCGTCTTCGAGGGTAATGTCTACTCAATTATGCAATCTTTATTCGTAGAACTAATTTATTTCGTGATGGAGTAGTCGTTTGTGTATTGATTTCATGATGTAGTTAATTAACGAACCCGTGTTTATGTAGATCTGAGACGTAAAAGATGTTTCACGAGCAAATTTGGTTCAGATCTGAGCTTGCTAGCAGCGAGCCTATGTCTCGCTGGTGGAAAGATCTGTGATGTTCTTGATTTGTCTGTGAACGGCTTCGACTACGTCAGGTTCTCTTCTTTTTAATTCAAACGAGTAATTAAACTTGATCAACTTAATTATTTGTCATCGTAATTTAACATGAGACCCAAAAAGTGATTGTTGCTCAGGACAGAGATTGAATCGGTGTCTAAGAAGTACGCCTAACCATAGGAATGTTGCTTAGATGAGGTTACGGTTTATACCGGCATCCCTAGTTTCGTAATTGTGTCAGAAGTTATATGAGATGGAGACTAAAAATGTGATGTCACGTAATTGAGACACGATGATCTAGATGGCCTACCCGGAGCTAGATCTATTTTAGGGGATGACTCCCGTAGTCGGAATAATTAGTCTTAAATGTCTTATTTTGTCTCGTCGTCAATCTGCATAGCATGGGGGAGTAATTACTACTAGCGTTATCAATACCATTTGTTAATCATTTATAAAACCTATAAAAATAAGTGTCTTAGTGTCGTTGTGTCTTGTGTTGGTTTTGTGTTTCTATTGTGTCAATTTTAATTCTACGTTATTTGTTGGTCGTAGACCGCCTTGAATTTGTTTTTAGTTTAATAAGTTATATTTCGTTTAAGCCGAGTCTCTGTGGGATCGATCTCGACTCTATCTAACTATACTACGATTGAACCTAGTTCTCATGCTAGTGTGTTATTTAGGTATCGAGTATTTTTATTACTTGACCTACGTCATCAAGTTTTTGGCGCCGTTGCCGGGGAACGGCGCCAAAAACTTGATGACGTAGATCAAGTGATAATAAAATACTTGACCACCATAAACCAATACTAGCAAGAGGACTAGGTCCATCGTAGTATAGCTATAGCGAATCAAGGTCGATCCCACAGGGAACCAATTGTGGGTCATTTTATAAATAATTAATTAAGCATGTCAAGCACATAAAAACGGTCTATGACCAAAAAAGGACAAGAAAAGATAAATTGACACGACTCGACACAACATAAATAAATACAACATAATTAACCTCCCCAATTATTATGTTATCGTTTGGATCTAGAGATTCTATATAAATAAACTAGACTCACTAACTATTAACCCAATTCGTATCTCTTTTACAGTGGCTGCGGGAGTCATCCCCTAAACTAGATCTAGTTCCGGGTAGGCCATCTAGATCACTATGCTACATTACGTGACTTCGCTTTTTAGGCCTCCATCTCATATAACTTGCACGCTCACAAAACTAGGGATGCCGATATTAACCATATTCCTCACCTAGGCAACATTCCTGTGGTTAGGCGTACTTCCTAAGCGATCACATCAGTCTCTGTCCCATTAACATTTACTTTTTAGGTCTCCTGTTAATCTACGATGTACGTATAACTAGGTGCTAGCAATTCCCAAATACAGAACAGATCTAGATCTTGCTGAAAGTCCCGGAAGATCAATTCATGAGCCGAACTAGGAGCACTATATTGGTATTTCCTAATAATACGCTAATTAAAACAGACGAGCAACGTAGCCGTAGCCGTAGCCATACCTACTAAGATAAGAAATTCTAAATGGACAATCACAGCATAAAGACGTGGCTAGACTGACTCGGCGAACAACTAAATCTTAGCGTTTCTTTATACGTAACGAATAAAACAGAAATTCATAAAGTAATTATATAGATCTACTAGAAACACGATTATTGATCAAAACAAAGTCATACATAGATCACGAGACATAGGCGTGGGCGTGCGGATCCTTATAGACGAGGAATCCCCACTGCCTCACGTCTAAATCCTATATCTACATCATTTAACTAAGAAATAACAATCTCAACCGATAAATAATAATTGGGGAATTAATTATAAAAACTAAGAGAAAATAAATACAAGAACTTACATAATTGTAGAACTTGTATAAAAACCACTCTGAGAAAAACTGAGAACTTTATTATGAGTTGTGTAAGGTGTGTTTTTGCTAATGAACTAGTACAAATATATATAGGAGTAAAAATTCGCATGGGATAAGCCTGAACCGATCTGAGATAGGTTTCCTAAATCAAAATGAAGTCTGAAAACGCGTTAGGATAATTCCAAGCTAATCCGGATAGGCAGAGGGGCTCGCCCCCAGCGAACAGGAGGCTTGCTGCCAGCGAGTCCTCCAAAATTGGATTGGCTCGCTGGCTCTTGTATCCCGTACTCCTCTTCTCGTGCTGCTTCGATATTTATCCTCAATTTAATCCGATTCCACTTCGAATTGCCTTGAAATTTATCTTCTTCTTTGGTAGAAAATCTCCAATTTATCTTTATCTACAAAATAAACATTTATTGCACAGTAAATTGTATTTAAATGATAAAAAACGGATAAATACCAATTTATATTCTATAAATCACGTAACATTAAATAATCAATATACACATGTGATTTAACATAAAATATATATTATTAGGCTCGATTTAAGGATAATGTTGATGACTTTTACGGGTATATTTTGACCGTCATCACTACCCCAAACACCAACCCAGCTGAACAACTTACTTTCAAATCCGGGGTTTAGAGAACACATCAGATCATAAAATTTGATGTTCTCTTTTATATCAATAGGAGAAATGATTGATGATTCTATAACGAATACACGAGTACCACATACGTTTCGAATTAGTGGAGAAGATTACCACTTTTTAGGTTCACTTTTACCAACTTAAGGGGAACGTTTCAAATTCATACAATTGTATATTCATGATATAGAATAAGAATTAGATAACAGAGTGAACATAGTTACGGAGGACGTGGATCAATATCAGATTTAGACATGGAAATTATTCAGGGTTTAAAGGATATGTTTGATGGTATCAAACCTTATGTGCTTATGTTGGTCCAGAGAAGGGTGAAACTATAGTCAGAGGAGGGGGGGGGGGTGAATGACTATAGTGGAGTTTCAAAAACTTTTCTTTTGATTAAAAGCTTTTGGGCAGCGGATAAGTCCCTTCTTACTATGTTGTTTTCAAATCAGTTTTGACAATCACAAATATAAGTTATGATCTAGGAAATTTAAATAAGTGCTGTAAAGTAATTTGCAGAAAGTAAATTGACACAAGGCTTATAGTGGTTCAGGGTGGTGTAATCCCTTAATCCACTCTTCTCCTGTGATGATGGGAGGAATTCACTATTGTTTTCACAGATACAATAGTATGATTGTCCTTGGCTTCCCAAGATTCACAATCTACAAGACTATCACTCCTTGATCGCAGCTGTGACTTGATGATTCAGTCTCTTTTGCTGCTCCTTGAGATCAAAATCCTTTAACAGCTATCACAGATTCAACTCCTTCTCAGATTGCCTCTGATTCAGTTGCTTTAGTTTGATGTGTATGTGATTCACACACTTGCTTGATCAATCTTAGTGCTGAATATGACTTTGTAACTCTGATATCTGAGTTGATCACTAGATGTATCCTTGTAAGTTCAGAGAGAAGGCTTTTCAAATTGACAGAGTTTCTGCTTGATTTTCCTTTTCAGTTCGTTCTTTTTCTTTGTCTGTCAATGCCTTCTATTTATAGCCTTGAATAACCTTGATTTGAAATTCCGTCCGTTGGCTATATTAATGAGGGAATAATCCTTGATTTTATTCTTGATTCCCCCTTAATTTCATTCTCCTTGATTTGAGTGATCGGATTCTTTCTTCAAACGTATAGCAGAAAATCCGTCCTTCATTGATCCTCTATTATCTTCAATGTATATTAAATCTGATCCGGTAAGTGTTGCTTCGCCGTTTTCAGAACGGTCGAGTGATCCTTCTGACTTAGCTGATTTAGATCTTCCTTCACCGTTTTGTCTTCACTCAGCCGAAAGTCAGTTTACTTTACCGATTCACTGTTTTCTTCTTTGCTTCAGTTTAAGGAGAATCTTTGTACTTCACTGATCCTTGATTGGGGTGAGACCAGTGTACACCATATTTGAATATTAAGTTTCATCACTTAAAGTGTAACTTGGACTTATCCAAGGTCATCATAGACTTCCTTGGTTATAAGTCAGACCATTAATGTCTTCATTGCTTCTCTCCTGGTGCTTGGCTGGCTTCACTCTACCGAATATCTATTTTTATTTTGCCGTCCTACCAACTAGTACAATTAATACTTGTCTGACACAACTTAAACAACATGTCAGACTCTAAGTAAAGACTTATACAGAGTATTCTAACGTATTTCAGGCTTGCTATAACAGCTAGTATGGCCATCATCAAAACATAATAGAATGTTCCTAACAATTTCCCCCTTTTTGATGATGCCAAAACCCTCATAAGCCTGAACATAAGTAATCCAAATTTTTCATAATAATCAACAGAGAAGAAAAAAAAATTACTCAACAATTTTTATTCATCCATCATAGGGCAATAAGTTATTGCTTCTTTTTATTTAAAGACAAAGGCGAATAGAAGTAATCTAGAAATAATTCAAATTGAGTGTAAGGTCTACTTCTTCACATCTTCAAACCTGATGCCTTTGCCTTTGCTGCCCTTGCCCTTTTCTATTGGGCTTGCCTTCTTTTCACTGGAGCTTTCAGGCTTAGAGCTTCCTTCCCCCTTTTTGGCAGCACTGAAAAAGGCTTCAAGATTTGTTGGTTCTGTATCAGAATCAGGGAGAGGACCATACCTTCTTTCCAGTATCTTGTTGTTGGCCTCACCAACTTTGATGAGAAGGTCCAATTTCTTGCAAGACTGCTCCATTATCTCATCCAGATGCTGAATTTGTTGAGTATGAGCATTGGGAGTGTCCACCAAGGGCTTAAGATTATTGTCAATTGTCTCAGCATGGAATTCAAGATTAGTTTGGACATGGTAAGGGATGAGTTGTTGTAGATTGCAAAGCAGGTTTCCTTGCCTCTCCATGACCTCGTCTTGGATCTTGATATGATTTATAAGGGCCTCAATCTTGTGGTTGAAGGAGGTTTCTTCACTCCTTAAGGCATTCTTCCGGTTTTGCCTACTGTAATATTGCCTTTCCATGTCCACAATGAGGGGTTGAATGTCCAGATTGAAAACTCTCTCTGGATCAATTTCCTATGGTGCCACATGGACATCCTCTTCATCTCCATCATTCTCAGCATTTCTATCTTGTTCTGTCTCATTCTCCAGGTCTACTTCTCTTTCTTCCTTTTCCTCCTCTTCCTTTTCATCTTGTGCATCTTCTTCTCCTTCTTCTATCTGTTTGTGTTCTTCCTCATTAGACATAGAGTCATTTAGAGGTTGATGTTGAGTGTGGACTACTTCATCTGCTACCGTTCCCCCTTATGCAATTGTGGGGGAGTTGACAATTTCGGCTGAGTGAGCTTTATTAGCTGGCTCACTGAGCTATTTGTCAACTTGACCAATGCTTTTGAAAAGCACTTCTTGATGAGTCAGTTCATCATCAGAAATCCCCAAATCTTCTTGATTTGCTTTAAGATTTCCACCTTTTGAGTGTTCATCCTCTGACTCATCTTCTTCCTCAGTTATCTCCTCCTCTTCAGATAAAGTGATTCTATATCCTTCCTCACCTTCCTCCAGATAGGTGATTTCCTCTTGTTGCTTTTCTTCTTTTGTTGCTGTGTCGTCACTTATTGTCACAGGTTCATTCAAGTTGTTGGTTCCAGTCAGAGAGATGCTTTCATGTGCTGTCTGGGATCTGGTTCTTCGTCCCACTCCTGATCTACTGCCTTCAGGTTGTTTTCTTTTGCTCCCAGCAATGGGTTTGGGCTTCATGAAAGCCTTGATGTAAGTAAACATGGTCTTTGACTTGTGTGGAGACTGCAGATTTGTGGGTTGTACTTTCAATTCGTTGAATAGGTGTTGAAGAGGGAACCCATATGATTTCCTCTCCCAGAAATCGCCCTTTTTCTGTAAACCCTTGCTTGGTGCAGTTATTGATAAATCAATTTCTTTTTGAATTTGATCCTTCAGTCGATTGAAAACAAATGTTGCCCAGTCGAATTTGGTACCTTTGTAGATGATGGCCATCATTCTGATCCGAACCTCAGTCAGGTTTTCCATAGACCCTTTTCTGCCTTCGATATTCTTGGTGATGACTGGTGCAAATTCAGCGAACGGAAGTTTGAGCATTGATCTTGGCAGATTGTATGTTTTGCTGTTTCTTCTGGGGTTCTTGGCTATTTCAGCCCAGAATTTCTGGACATCAATCGTCACAAACTTGACATTAGCCGGACCTATGATGGGAAGTTGCAGGAATCTGTTGAGTGTACCGGGCGTGATGACTATTTCCATCCAAAGATAGAGCTTTTTATGCAATCAACTTCAGTCTTCTTTGTGCTGGGCACAAACTTGGCATTCTTTCAAAATGCTTTTAGATTTTCATAGCAAATTCCAGTGATTGGGGGGTTTAGGAAGGTCATCAGCCCCACATTTGAACAGCAGTCAACCAAGCGTTGAGCTTTTGCATCATTATCACAAAACGTGAGATAGTGTTCTGGTTTGAAAAATGAACCAGTGATAATTGATTTTTCGTAGTACTTTTCAGTGGGGGAGATTGTGGAAGATGAAGCCATTGATATTTACCTGATGTATAGAGAGGAGTTCTTCAAGTTTTTAGTGAGGATCAAAAATAGGGTTTGTAAATTGCAAGAAGGTGTAAAGATTTCTGAAAATCTCTAGGTATCGTTTATATAGGGTGATTTTTGAGTAGTGTGAACATGGTTTGAATGTGGAAGGATTTTATGACATAATGGCGTGATTTTGTGTATGTAAATCGTGATATTCGAGCGTAATGGGGGGAGTGGTTTGAGGTAAGTAATGATAGAGCCCGGGAATCGAGGCGTTCATAATTTAAAAAGAATATGGTTACCTCTATGATCATAGGTTGATCTCCACGTGTGTAATCTTCCACAGAATAATCCTCCATAATTTCTTTATTCTCCACGTGTAGTAAAAATTGATTTTGTTCACACTTTAATTTGTCCAAGTCTTTAATTCGGTGAACTGCCTTGGCTTGTCACTTAGCCGATGTAGAGAATTCTTCTCTGAGCTGCTCCATTTAACCATTCCTAAGAATCAGTTAAGTTAAATTCGCTGGATACCAGTGCCATACCTGTTACATCTCCTGTAACGGCAAAGGTTGAACCAGTTGATGAAGTCACTTAGCCGGTCACTCCAGTTAGCCGCTCTTTGGTACTTAGTCAATTTCAATCATTCCTAACTCAGTTCTCAACATGCTAAATCTTTCATAACTGAGTGGTTTAGTGAAGATGTCAGCCAATTGATCTTCAGTGGGTATGTATTTTAGGATGACATCTCCCTTTTCAACATGATCTCTGATAAAATGATGTCTCACATCAATGTGCTTTGTTCTTGAATGCAACACTGGATTTTCAGTAATGGATATTGCACTTGTATTATCACACATGATTGGAATTGTTTTCTCTTCCACTCCATAATCCCTTAGCTGTTATCTGATCCAAAGTACTTGTGCACAACAACTACCTGCCGCTGCTATATTATGCGCTTGTTTGTTGATGTAGATATGAAGTTTTGCTTTTTACTGAACCAAGAGACTAGTCTGGTGCCTAGCATTTGACATGTTCCAGAGGTGCTTTTTCTGTCTATTTTGCATCCAGCATAGTCAGAGTCTGAATATGATATCAATTTGAATCCTCCATCTTTTGGATACCAAATACCTACATTGATAGTGTTTTTCAGGTATTTGATTATTCTTTTGGCAGCTAAAAGATGTGATTCCTTCGGTTGAGCTTGAAATCTTGCACATAATCCTACTGCAAATGCTATATCAGGTCTACTTGCAGTTAGGTATAGTAAGGATCCAATGATTCCTCTATACATTTTCTGATCAACATCCTTTCCTATTTCATCTTTTCCAAGAATGACTCTTGCACACATTGGTGTGTCTGCTGTGCCACTTGTATCCATCCCATACTTGTGTATTAAATCCATTGTGTACTTGGCTTGACTAATGAAAATACCATCCTTCATTTGCTTTACTTGAAGGCCAAGGAAATAATTTAATTCTCACATCATGCTCATCTGAAATTTGCTCTTCATCAGGTTTGCAAATTTCACACACAGCTTTTCATCCTCGGATCCAAAGATGATATCATCAACATAGATTTGTACTAACAATGTACTTGTTCCTTCCTCTAGTTTGAATAGAGTCTTGTGTATAGTTCCTTTGTTGAATCCATTCTTGATCAGAAATTGTGATAGTGTTTCATACCAGGCTCTTGGTGCCTGTTTGAGTCCATAAGGGGCCTTCTTGAGTTTGTATAATTTGTCTTCTTTTCCTTTGATTTGAAATCCAGGAGGTTGTTCCACATATACTTCTTTTTCCAAAAGTCCATTTAGGAATGCACTCTTGACATCCATTTGATAGACTTTGAAGTCTTTGAATGCAGCAAATGCTAGAAAGAGTCTGATTGCCTCCAATCTTGCTACTAGTGCAAATGTTTCATCATAATCTATACCTTCTGCTTGAGAATAGCCTTTTGCAACTAGTCTTGCTTTGTTTCTGACAACTGTTCCTTGCTCATCCATCTTGTTCCTAAATACCCATTTTGCTCCAATGATGTTGGCTATATCTCAGTGCATCAACAAGTTCCTGCACTTCATTTCTTTCAAATTCATTTAGTTCTTCTTGCATGGCTGTGATCCAATCTGCATCTTGAATTGCATCATCTATTGTCTTGGGTTCCACTTGTGATAGAAAACATGTTAGCATGTGCTCCAGTTGTCTTCTGGTTCTAACTCCTGTGTGAATATCTCTAATAACTTGTTCTTCAGCATGGTCTCTCAGCCAATTTAGATCAGGTTGAAGTTGTTCTACACTTGATGCTTCCATACCTTCATGCTGAGCATGAACTTCAAATTCTGGTGCTTCTTCTGTTGTATTGATATGTGGCTCCTCTTGATTTTCAAAATGATGATTCAGGATAGAACCTGGTATGGTTGTATTTGTATAGATTTTCCTTTGAGCTGCTTCCTCTTCTTGATCTTGAAGGTCTTCACCATTTGTATTTGGTTCATAAAAAACTACATGTATTGATTCTTCAATCACCAATGTTCTTTTGTTGAGTACTCTGAATGCTTTGTTGGTGTCTGAGTATCCCATAAAGATTGCTTCATCAGCCTTTTCATCAAAGGTATGCAGCTGGTTCCTGTTCAAGACAAAACATTTTGATCCAAACATATGAAAATATGAGATTTTGGGTTTTCTACCATTCCATATTTCATATGGAGTCTTTCCATGATATTTGTTTATGATTGATCTGTTTTGTGTATGGCATGTTGTGTTTGCTGCTTCAGCCCAAAATCTTTTTGGCAAGCATGCTTCAGCAATCATTGTTCTAACTGCTTCTTTGAGAGTTCTATTTCTTCTTTCTGCTACACCATTTTGTTGTGGAGTTCTGCTGCAGATAATTGATGTAGTACTCCATTTTCTTCACTGAAGAGGTTCGATAATTTCATTTAGAAATTCGATTGCCTCTATCTCGATCGATCTTTATGATTTTCGAGTTCCTTTTCATTTTGGAGTCTTCTCGACCAAGTCCGGCACTTCTTGAGTGTTTCTTTCTTCTTGTTCATGAAAATGGTCCAGTGTACTTTGAGAAGTCATCCACCACTACTAGTGGTGTATATCTTGCCACTTACACTTCATTGGTGTATTTGGTCCAAACAGTCCATGTGTAATGGATGTAGAACTACGGTTGTGGATTGATAAGGCTTTGACTTGAATGAACTTTTGATGTGTTTCCCTTTCTGACATGCATCACATAGGCTTTCCTTTTTGAATTTGATCTCTGGAAGTCCTTCAACTAACTTGTTCTTTGATAATTTGTTGATGGTCTTGAAATTCAGTGATTTAATCTTCTCGTGCCAAATCCAAACTTATTGATTGTTTATTTTTGACAAGCGGACATGTTTTCGCCTTTGGTCATTCTCCGATCCACCACATACATGTTGTCTTGTCTTCTACCCGCAAGAACTATTGTGTTGGTTTGGCTGTGAATCACTTTGCATCCTTCTTTGTTGAAGTTCACATTGTAGCCTTTGTCACAGAATTGACTGATGCTCATCAGATTGAAATTAAGTCCCTTGACATATGTCACATTTTAAATCTTCAGATTGTTCTTGAGTATTGTGCCTTCCCCCTTAATCTTGCCAGGGTTTTCTTTGCCTGCATATGTGACTTTGGGTCCATCAAAAGCTTTGAAGTCAGTGAGCCATTTCTTGTTTCCTGTCATGTGTCTGGAACATCCACTGTCTATGTACCAGACATCCTACAAAACAAATTAATTTAGTTTAGGTACCCAACACTGTTTGGGTCCATACCTGTTAGCAGTCATGCCTCCCATACCAAGTGTATATCCAAAGGTTCTTCATTACGGATAATTAAAGTCATCAACTTCATATGTATAAGGCATGGCGAGAATAGCTTCAATATTTTTTTGAAGGTATTTCGATACTTTTCTCCACCTTTTGGTGCATTTACATCCTTCTTCACTTTCCAATATGCAGTAGGAACCCTTTCTTGCTTCATGTGTCTTAGGAACATATCTAGATTGATTTTTCTTAAACACATGATGCATTTTATGGAATGGTTTCCTCTTGTATTTTGGAGGTGCAACATTCAATCATCCTCTCGAAGGATAAAGTGCGCTTTACCTTTCAGAAGGCTATTGTTCTTGGTTGATTGAAATGAGGATTTTGTCTGCTGTTTTACTACACTAGGTTTTGACTTCACCGGAGCAGGATGATTTGTTTGAACTATGGTCTGTCCCTTTCTAAATTTTGGTCCAATATTGGTCCTGGATTTAGAATTGTGTTGACCATTATTCCTACTCTCATCCTCATTTATTTGTAGCCAAGACGGATCTGGATCCAAACCTTTTGAGGGTTTGTAAGTGGTGTATTTAGTGGTGCGGTGGTTACCTTTACGGTGGGGAGATTTTCTTAAGCGATCTGTCAATAATGGATGTACGATCATCCGCTTTTTGTTGATCATTTAAGTAGGTCTCAG
Source organism: Gentiana macrophylla (assembly GCA_026214975.1). Lineage (NCBI taxonomy): Eukaryota > Viridiplantae > Streptophyta > Magnoliopsida > Gentianales > Gentianaceae > Gentiana > Gentiana macrophylla. The sequence goes on from JAOBSW010000069.1 coordinate 79,616, forward strand.
TCTTCGTTAATTCACTTTTGATTTATCCGCTTTTTCTTTAATCTTTTGTTCTCCTTTCTTAGATCCTTGCATTCCTTTTCCGAATTTCATGATTCATTTCAATTTCATCAAATTTAGTCATGAGATTTTGGACTAAGTCCATTTGTATCTAATGGGAGAGTAGAAGATTATCTTGATGTCGTAAGTGGATGCATTAGATGAAGAGTAAGAGCTAGATGATACCTCGGTTTCATTTGATTCTTTGGTCATTAGACATAAATCGATTATGAAATTTGTCACCTTCATCTTCATTTAATTCTTTGGCCATGAGACATAAGCATGCTTTTTCATTTTCTGAGTTATCTTCTTCATCACTGTCATCTGAGTCATTATCAGATGATTCTTCATTCTTTTCACTACTGGATTCAGCCTTCAGTGCCTTCTTGGTTTTCCTCGTTTCAAATGCTTTGTATTTCTTCTTTTCATCATCTTTGTCATTTTCTTCAGGACAATCAGCCTTGAAATGACCTTTCATGTTGCAGTTGAAGCATCTGTATTCATCATCTTTCTTCTTCATTTCTTTATTTGAGCTTGACCTCTTGTTTGATGATGAGTTTCCCTTGAAAGTCTTCTTCTTGCTAAACCTGTCAAAACGTTTGACTAATAAAGCTACATGTTCTTTGAGTTCTTGTGTCTCTCTGCTGATACAATCGGCAAAGTTACTTTACTGGGGTGCAACCAGTGCAGTGATTTTTTGTGTCTCTGCCGGAGCACCATCTTCACCGTTCAATTCGAATTCATGAGCTTTTAATTGGGACATCAGGGTCAGAGTGTCTGTGTTTGCAAGATTCGTTGTTCCTCTGATTACTGATGTTATGATCTTTTATTTTTCAGGTAATCCTCTCAAGATCTTCAAGCATACCTCTTTACGGGATATGTGTGTCTAAGTCATTGCGATTCATCGATAATGCTTGAGAATCATTGTCCATTTGATCAATGGATTCACCAAACTTTCATTTTGAAGTTCTCAAATTTCTGTTTTGCAACAGATAATTTGTTTTCTTTAACTGCTTCAGATCCTTCATTTATCAATGCTAGCTTGTCCCACATCTCCTTTGCTGTTTTGCAGTCTTTGATTCTCATGAACATGTTGCTATCTAGGGTCTTCAAAATCATGTCTTTTGCAACAAAATCCATAGTTGCTCTTCTCCTGTCATCCTTGGTCCAATCCTTTTTAGGTTTATCGATTTCCTTCCCTTGATCTGCTCCTGTGCCTACCACGGTAGTGATTATGATTGGTCCATCATTAATTACATCCATCATCTCTTCATGAGTTGCTGCAAGATGAGACATCATTCTTATTTTATATTCATCAAAACTATTAACATTGAAAACAGGTACTTTTGACAAAAAGTTTGAGGAATCCATAAGTGCAAGTGAAGATATAAATGTAAACGTAGAGAAAACTTAGATTTGAAAACTACTTTGAAAATGTGTGATCTCCTTGTTACCAGAAATTAGATCTGAACAAGTTCTGATACTAGGAACACTGCTCCGATACCAATTGTTGGTCCCAGAGAAGGGTGAAACTATAGTCAGAGGGGGGGTGAATGACTATAGTGGAGTTTCATAAACTTTTCTTTTGATTAAAAGCTTTTGGGCAGCGGATAAGTCCCTTCTTACTATGTTGTTTTCAAATCAGTTTAAACAATCACAGATATAAGCTATGATCTAGGCAATTTAAATAAATGCTGTAAAGTAAATTGCAGAAAGTAAATTGACACAAGGCTTATAGTGGTTCAGGGTGGTGTAATCCCTTAATCCACTCTTCTCCTGTGATGATGGGAGGAATTCACTATTGTTTTCACAGATACAATAGTATGATTGTCCTTGGCTTCCCAAGCTTCACAATCTATAAGACTATCACTCCTTGATCGCAAAGCAACTTCGGTGATTCATCTCTTTTCTTTGCTCTTGAGATCAAAATCCTTCAACAGCTATCACAGATTCAACTCCTTCTCAGATTGCCTCTGATTCAGTTGCTTCAGTTTGATGTGAATGTATTCACACACTTGCTTGATCAATCTCGATCTTTGAATATGACTTTGTAGCTCACGATATCTGAGTTGATCACTAGATGTATCCTTGTAAGTTTAGAGAAGGCTTTTCAAATTGTGAGTTTTACGCTTGATTTTCCTTTTCAGTTCGTTGTATTTCTTTGTCTGTCAATGCCTTCTATTTATAGCCTTGAATAACCTTGATTTGAAATTCCGTCCGTTGGCTATATTAATGAGGGAATAATCCTTGATTTTATTCTTGATTCCCCCTTAATTTCATTCTCCTTGATTTGAGTGATCGGATTCTTTCTTCAAACGTATAGCAGAAAATCCGTCCTTGATTGATCCTCTATTGATTGTGCATTTAATGCATGATCTTCTGAATCTTCAATGTATATTAAATCTGATCTGGTAAGTGTTACTTCGCCGTTTTCAGAACGGTCGAGTGATCCTTCTGACTTAGCTGATTTAGATCTTCCTTCACCATTTTGTCTTCACTCAGCCGAAAGTCAGTTTACTTTGCCGATTCACTGTTTTCTTCTTTGCTTCAGTTTAAGGAGAATCTTTGTACTTCACTGATCCTTGATTGGGGTGAGATCAGTGTACACCATATTTGAATATTAAGTTTCATCACTTAAAGTGTAACTTGGACTTATCCAAGGTCATCACAGACTTCCTTGGTTATAAGTCAGACCATTAATGTCTTCATTGCTTCTCTCTTTGGTGCTTGGTGGCTTCACTGCCGAATATCTGTTTTTATTTTGCCGTCCTACCAACTAGTACAATACTTGTCTGAGTCAACTTAAACAACATGTCAGACTCTAAGTAAAGACTTATACAGAGAATTCTAACTTATTTCAGGCTTGCTATAACAGCTAGTATGGCCATCATCAAAACATAATAGAATGTTCCTAACAGCTTACTTTCGGATTAGCAAAAGATGTGCTATGCAACAAACCTGCAGTTGAATTGACATTAAGAATCATACATGACGGTGGTGGTCGTCAATACATACTACACTCCGATCACAAAGTAGCGGTATTGATTGTAGGTGGTGACATTAGCGATAATCAAACTCACGATATGATTGTAAGCATCCATGATAGATGTTTACGAAAAATAACTGAGTGACACCCTTCATACATGCCACTACAATATATGTTGCTTTTTCCATATGGAACTGATGGATTGCGTTGTGGTATTTTTTCATGTATAGACTCTATGAGAAGAAAGAAATGGTATCTATATACGCGTGAGTGCTATGCTTATAGGATTCATTATCGTCATGGTAAAGGTACAACTTTAATCCAATCCGGAAGGTTGTTTCAACAATCAACTGTAGATTGTTGGGAAGTTATTGAACACAATACCCTAAATTATCTATGAATTAATCAAGCTAATATGCGAGGAGATGTGTACCAATGCATTGAAGATGCTATCTGTGTAGGGGACAACGATGCATCCATGGTGGGATTGAGGGTAATATTGCCATCTTCTTTCACAGGAGGACCGAGGAACATGATGCAACACTAAGACGCAATGACAATATGTAGGCACTTCGGAGCTCCAGATCTAGTTCTCACCTTCACCTGTAATCCATAATGGATTGAAATAAGTCAAGAATTAAGAAGATTTCCCAATCAACGCTTTGAGGACTGTCTTGATATTGTTGCTAGAGTGTTCCGTTTAAAGAAAAAACGGTTAATGGATGAATGAAAAATAAACATCTTACGGATTTTTCACTTTTTGAGGATTTTTTTATAGCGTGGTCATTATATTGTCTGTCCTTCCACAATTTTCTATTAACGATTGCATTATCTTTGAATATTTTTCTGTAATTGAATTCCAACAATGTGGATTGCCCCACACACATATAGCTCTAACATTCGTAAATAAAGATAAGCATGCCACTATAGAAGATGGTGATGAATTAATAAGTGTAGAACTTCCGGTTAAAGAATCCAACCCTCTCCCTTACGCATATGTTGTGAAGTTTATGCTTCATTGTCCATGTGGTGATGCTTACCCAAAATCACTGTTTATGGTGATGGAAAATGTTCTATACATTACCCTAAAAAGTTTTGCCAGTAAACGACCATGACTGCAAATGGGTTTGTTGTGTACAAACGTATGGTCGATTCATAACAAGTTAAATACACTGTTTTATCTTCAATAATCAGTGGGTTGTTCCTTCCAATCTATTTTATTGCTTTGTCTCGAAGGACATGTGAATGTTGAAAAAGTTGCACATCCTAAGCTGACCAAGCATATTTACAAATACATGTGAAAGGTCTGGTCAGGAAATGTGTTAATTATGAACAACAAACAATAGAGACTCTAATGCAGAACCCAAAAATATAGAGGTCAATGAAATCTAAGAATATTTGGATTGTAGGTACATCTCATCCATAGAGGCTTGTTGGAGAATATACGAATTTGACCCACAAAGACAGTATCCTTCAGTTATAAGATTGCAATACCATCTTCCGAATCATCAATGGATTAGTTTTGGAAATGAAGATAATATATTTCACGTTGTTCATCATGATCACCTTCATGATACGATGCTAACAAAATGGTTTGAGGCCAACCGGACTAACGTACAAGCTCGGACACTAACCTAAGTTGAGTTCCCAAAAAAGATGGGTATGGAATAATACTGTGAAAAAATGGACCCAAAGACATAAATGCATTAGGAGGTTTCCATACCCACAACTAATATCAGGGAATGGTATTATCTTCTAAGGCTACTACATAAATTAGAAAGGGAAGAAAGCTTTGATAATCTTAATACATATGATGGGGTAACACATCCAACATTTAAATCAACATGAGTTTCTCTTGGAGCTCTAGAAGATGACAACGAATGGGACCTGGCCTTAGGTGAAGCATGTGTTTGGGCATCTTCTATGGAATTGAGAGGCATGTTCTGCACGATGTTAATGTTCTCAAAAGTTACCGAATCTTTGAATATATGGTTAAAAGACTGGAGAAGTCTAACAAATGATATCCAATATAGATTTCGACGAGGTATAAAAAATTCAACATTCAATGTTAGCGATGCATAATTGCAAAACTTGGTCTATTAGAGATGGAAAAGATACTGAATACGAACGTGCACTCATTATGCGAATTTCCTCCGATGCCAATGCCATCACATGAAGCATCCAGTGTTTCTATAAAAATGCTTATTAGGGAAGAATTAGATTATGACCCTATCTTGGAGACTAAATTGTTTGAGCTCTTGCATTCAGGGTTAAACGAAGAGTAATTACAAGCATTTAATAAGATTCTTCATTCATATGAACATAAATTAGGTGGGTTCTTCTACGTTCTTTGGAATGGTGGTATGAGAAAAATGTACGTGGAGAACATTGATTGTTAAGCTTAGATCTGAAAATAAAATTGCCTAATTCGTTGCTTCTTTGAGAATTTCTGCGTTACTACTACCAGTAGGACAAATGGCACATTCATGCTTCAAGGTTCATATAAAGTTAAATGATTCATCAACATGCCATATCAACTAAAACCACAAGTTAGCTGGACTAATCCGTGAAGTTTCAATTTTATATAGGACGAGGCACCCATGATACACCGGCATGTTTTTGAAGTAGTGCATAAGACCTTTTGGATATATGAAAACATTCACCTGGTTTTGATCAAAGACTGCCTTTCGGTGGGAAATTATTTGTTCCTCGGGTGACTTTAGTAAGACCTTACCCGTTGTCCTTAAATGAATACATGAAGCCATTGTATCAGCAACTATTATGCAATCAAAAATTTGGAGGGATTGTCAAGTTTTACAACCGACGAGAAACCTGCGTGATTTTTCTAATAATATATCAAACGCAACACATCAACAACTGTGATTTCTCGAACTTGATTTTGTCAATTGGTGATGGAAATGTTCGTGCCATATCATTGTCCAATATAGGTGAAACAAATCAGGTTCAAATACCCGATGAGTTTTTTTTATCAAAAACGGAGATGACGTATTGCATGAGTTAATTGACTTACATACCCGAATCTTTTAGAATGTTACAACGGCACAACTAATTTAAAAGATCGTGCAATACTTGCTCCGAAACCCGTAATGTCAACAAACTAAATGAAATGATATTGGCATCCATTCCGGGAGTTGGCCGTAGATACATGAGTGCTGACACTATTTGTCCCAAAGATCAGCATGACATTGAGCACAACATTAATCCACCGGAAAACCTCAACTCTTTAGATTTTCTAGGAATTCCAATTCATTGTTTAGAGCTCAATGAAGGAGCACATGTAATCCTATTGCGAAATCAGAATCAACTATAGTGTTTGTGCAATGGTACATGACTTCAAAATACACGACTAGGTGATAGGGTATTAGAAGCACGGATTTTTGCAGAGTCAAATGTGGGTGATAAAGTTCTTATTACTTGAATCACATTGACACCATAAGACACACATTCACCATTTCCCATAAAATGAAGATTAATGTTCACGTTTTCTATGACAACACATAAGATTCAAGGTCAGACATTGAAAAACATAGGTGTATACCTTCCGAACCCGGTGTTTTCACATGACCAACTGTTTGTGGCAATCTCACGTGTCACCGCGCCTTTTGGGCTAAAGCTTCTTGCAGTTGACAAAGATCGTGACCCATGAAATTACATGAAAAATGTAGTTTATCGTGAAGTGTTTAAATTATAGGTTTTAGTGCATTCATGTATGATTGTTTGCCCTTTTATATCTTTTAATACATTAACATTTTAATACAACACAATATTCATTTTTATTCATCGTGTCTTTTTGCGTTATTGTACCTTTGGTTTCCTTTATTATTAATATGGGAATAAAGTGCATCTTTTATGGTATTACTTATTTTTATATATAAGTTCAATTTGGATATTGTTCCATTCAAACACATTGTTTTAATTATATAGCTACATTGATTGACAATGTTTCGCTCATAACAAACTATGAATTTTTCACAAACTATGAATTTTTCACCTCTGGATTCACTACACCCTGAGAGACATGCTTGGGGCATTAAGGTTTGATTATTCAGGGTGATTAACCAATACCCTAGAGGATTGTACACATCGTGCGTTGATAAAGAAGTAAGCTAATATTTCATGCATTTTAAACATTCAACTTATCATATTTGGAGAACATTGATTGCTAAGCTTAGATCTGAAAATAACATTGCCTTATTCGTTGCTTCTTTGAGAATTTCTGCGTTACTACTACCAGTAGGACAAATGGCACATTCACGCTTCAAGGTTCCTATAAAGTTAAAAGATTCATCATCATTCCATATCAACTAAAACTACGGGTTAGCAAGACTAATCCGTGAAGTTTCAATGGTTATATGGGATGAGGCACCCATGATACACCGGCATGTTTTTGAAGTAGTGCATAAGACCTTTTGGATATATGAAAACATTCACCTGGTTTTGATCAAAGACTGCCTTTCGGTGGGAAATTATTTGTTCCTCGGGTGACTTTAGCAAGACCTTACCCGTTGTCCTTAAATGAATACATGAAGCCATTGTATCAGCAACTATTATGCAATCAAAAATTTGGAGGGATTGTCAAGTTTTACAACCGACGAGAAACCTGCGTGTTTTTTCTAATAATATATCAAACGCAAAATGTCAACAACTCTGTGATTTCACAAATTTGATTTTGTCAATTGGTGATGGAAATGTTCGTTCCATATCATTTTCCAATATAGGTGAAACAAATCGGGTTCAAATACCCGATGAGTTTTTGATCAAAAACGGTGATGACGTATTGCGTGAGTTAATTGACTTCACATACCCGAATCTTTTAGAATGTTACAACGGCACAACTAATTTAAAAGATCGTGCAATACTTGCTCCAAAAAAAGTAATGTCAACAAACTAAATGGAATGATGTTGGCATCCATTCCGGGAGTTGGCCGTAGATACATGAGTGTGGACACTATTTGTCCCAAAGATCAGCATGACATTCAGCACAACATTAATCCACCAGAAAACCTCAACTCTTTAGATTTTCTAGGAATTCCAATTCATTGTTTAGAGCTCAATGAAGGAGCACATGTAATCCTATTGCGAAATCAGAATCAACTATAGTGTTTGTGCAATGGTACATGACTTCAAAATACACGATTAGGTGAAAGGGTATTAGAAGCACGGATTTTTGCAGAGTCAAATGTGGGTGATAAAGTTCTTATTACTTGAATCACATTGACACCACAAGACACACATTCACCATTTCCCATAAAATGAAGATTAATGTTCGCGTTTTCTATGACAACCCATAAGATTCAAGGTCAGACATTGAAAAACATAGGTGTATACCTTCCGAACCCGGTGTTTTCACATGACCAACTGTATGTGGCAATCTCACGTGTCACCGCGCCTTTTGGGCTAAAGCTTCTTGCAGTTAACAAAGATCGTGACCCATGAAATTACATGAAAAATGTAGTTTATCGTGAAGTGTTTAAATAATAGGTCTTAGTGCATTCGTGTATGATTGTTTGCCCTTTTGTATCTTTTAATACATTAACATTTTAATACAACACAATATTCATTTTTATTCATCGTGTCTTTTTGCAATATTGTACCTTTGGTTTCCTTTATTATTAATATGGGAATAAAGTGCATCTTTTACAGTTTTACTTATTTTTATATATAAGTTCAATTTGGATATTGTTCCATTCAAACACATTGTTGTACTTATATATCTACATTGATTGACAATGTTTCGTTCATAACAAACTATGAATTTTTCACCTCTGGATTCACTGCACCCTGAGAGACATGCTTGGGTCATTAAGGTTTGATTATTCAGTGCGATTAACCAATACCCTAGAGGATTGTACACATCGTGCATTGATAAAGATGTAAGCTAATATTTCATGCATTTTAAACAATCAACTTATCATATTTGGAGAACATTGATTGCTAAGCTTAGATCTGAAAATAAAATTGCCTTATTCGTTGCTTCTTTGAGAATTTCTGCGTTACTACTACCAGTAGGACAAATGGCACATTCACGCTTCAAGGTTCCTATAAAGTTAAGGGGCAAATGTCCAAAAGAACACATATTAGATTTAATTAGGCAAATAGGACACTAATGAATCTTATTTGGTTATAAGGACATCTTATTAATACATGGACCAAACTACCCAAATAATATATTTATATATAAAAAGGCAAAAAAAAAAAGGCGCTGTTTGTTGTTGTTTTTGTATTTGATTTACTTTATTTGTTTGTCCCTTTTGACGGACGTTTGGTTTTTTTATTTTATTTTTTTTTTTATTATTTTTTTTTTTGTTCAGGACGTTGACTTTTTTTCCTTCTCTTTCCTGTATGGTGAATTTTATTCTTTTTCATTGACCACGGTGATGCATTGATCACACCGATGCATTGACTACCACGACGCATTGACCACCGCAACGCATTGACCACCCCAATGCATTGACCACCGCGACGCATTGACCGGCTCGACGCATTGACCGCCCCGACGTATTGTCCACCGCGACGCATTAACCCCCCGATGCATTGACCACTGCGATGCAGTGACCACCCCGATGCAGAGACACTGCGATGCAGTGACACCCCAGATGCAAAGACGCCTCGATGAAGTGACACCGCGATGCAGAGACACCGCGATGAAGTGACACCGCGATGAAGTGACCACCCCCGATGCAGAGACACCGCGATGCAGTGACCACTCCCGATGCAGAGACACCACGATGTGGTGACCACTCCCGATGCATAGACACCGCGATAGAATGACACCGCAATGCAGAGACACTGTGATGAAGTGTCACCGCGATGTAGTGACCACCCCCGATGCAGAGACACCCCCGATGCAGAGACACCGCGATGCTGAGACACCGTGATGAAGTGACACCACGGTACAGAGACACCGCGATGAAGTGACACCGCGATGTAGAGACACCGCGATGCAGAAACACCGCATTGCAGAGACACCGCGATGAAGTGACACCGCGATGCAGAGACACCGCGATGCAGTGACCACCCACGATGCAGAGACACCCCCGATGCAGAGACACCGCGATGTAAAGACCACTCCCGATGCAAAGATACCGCGATGAAGTGACTCCGCGATGCACTAACAACCGTGATGTAATGACACCACGATGCATTGACCACTATTAGACAAGTCGAGATCGATCTTGTTATATTTTATTAAAAATTAAATGAATTCTAAGAAAATAATCGACCTTACGAGCCGAGTCAAGCTATATTGAGTACTTAGCGAGTTAAGTTCGGTCTTGCCTTCTTATGACTTCATCGAACCCAAACTTTTTTAGTCGAATCGAGCCGTAAGGAGTATCGATTCGACTCAGCTCGATTACACCCCTAATGTGAATGACACTACATTTATTTGACAAAGTTACCAAATTTGTGTATCAAATTGTATATGCAGTGACATCAATGTCACTGCATCAATTCTCTAATTGTAAATGCAGTGACATAGATGTCACTGCACCAATTTTATTTCAAATCATACTCAACCAACCGTCAAATTCATGTCACTGCACCAATTTGGATACAACTTTTAAGAACTATTCTAGCATTTGATTCCTCAGCTTCATCTTCTCGAGATTCATACAAAAAGCACAAAGATTCTTTATCAAGAATTCAGGACCATAACCAAGTTCACCATGAAAAAGTTCAATCAGTACCCTTTATGTTATCCTTGGATAGCCCAAGAACACTAGGAAAACTCCACAAAATACGGATACATCCGACCGCCATATTTGGTCTATTCTTTGAACCACCACCTTCATTTAAGACCCACATTAAACCACAAACTCCACGAGATAAATCCCCAAAACCCAATGCGCGAAACACAACTTCCACAACCTCCAGTCCAATCTTCTTCATCTCACGAGTAAAATCACTGAGTGAACTCAGCTCCGACTGAGTTGACTCAGCTGGACAATCCGAGTCAAAACAGAGTGATTCATAATAAACATCATCCTCGAAGTTATCATAATCCGGCTCAAGCTGTTCGACTTCTCACCCCAAAGCACAAACAAACATGCAAAAGGGTAAGTACAAAAGTAATTAATAAAGAGGTAGAAGCTATTGAAGAATTAAGTTTTACAATAGAAGGTTCTTATTATCATTAATTTATCTTCGTGAGACCAACTCAAACTCTAGGGTTCACTTCATACTCATCAACATGTCGTGAGGTCCTACTTGTTTCTAGCTTAGTTTATCTTTGTTATGTCCGCATTCAAAGGCACTACGCATGGTGCTACTCACCATGAAGTATAATTTGCAACCTATCAGTGAGTCACACCGATAGCCACGGGTTGGCCCCAATAGTGTGCATGTTCGGTGAAGTCCGTCCACACCTGGAGTCTCGTTTAGTAGACTTAAGCAGTTATTCACTTTTACTAACTGTCCACACATCGCGATATAGACAAGTGCCTTACGAAGAATGACATGATGTTTAGTCTTTTAACTACACAAGTACGTTTCTTATTTATTGTTAACTAGTAACCTAAGTGTTTTCAAACAATGCTCCCTCACATCTTCTACTCTCTCACCTAGACCACCAGGCAAGGACAAACCCTACAAAAGGCCAATCATGCTCTTCCGATGGTCCCAAACTTCAATTCATAGGAAGAATCTTTTCGGTGCCAGAACTAAACGCATCAGAAGCTCAATCATGGTTTTTTCATGTTCATTTAACTTGTTCATATCAATAATATAAGGTTAGGAACTAATCCCAACTTACTACACTCTAAAATACTCAAAAACAGGCAAAACAGCATCTCTGGGCCACATGCCATGGTCATAGGTCGGCGCCAATGGCACAGCAGAATACTCTGAACTCTCTGCATCTGATAAGCCAGCGCCTATTCACCTGGAAACCTACCTGCGCATTTTATTCAATTCTGCACAATTTCTATTCTTTTCTAACCAAATTTTCAGGCAAAAACAACCCAAAACAGCAGCAAACCATCCACTAAACATACTAAAGCAGATCATGCTTCAATCAACAACTTAGAACATGATTTCTAACAACAAATGCAACACAAACTCAACCCAAAACATTATAAAACCTAAATTACTCAATAGAAAAACCCTCTTACCTCAAATCCAAAGCAAAAGCAACCAAACATCACCGAACAGCCCCAACTCTTAAACTTCTTCAACAAAACCTAATTGATCAACAATTAAACCAAAACTAATTGTGATCAAAAGCTTAAAAAAAACCAGAACTATGATTTAAACCATTTAGAACATCAAACTTGATCAATTCTAAAAGATTCCAAAACTAGGGCTAAAAGCGAACCATAACAAAGCTTCAACCTTTTTGTACCCAAACGATGCTCCTCTTCCACTAATTCCGTTTCTATACTTGATTCTAAAAACCGACGAATGACTAGGAAGATACCTTAAAGATTATGCTTTCCCTGTTTTCCTTCTCTCCAAGAGTTCGAACGTTACTTTTTCTTCAAAATTCTAACAACCTCCACTAATAATGGGAGGTTTTATTCTATTAAAATAACGGCATTTTTAGAACGTTTTTGTGAAAACAACAAGAAAAATAGAACAACCAAATAGTGCATTTTTTTGTCTATTCCAATCTTTTCAGTGTAGTAAAACAGTAAATTTGGTGTCTATTCAATTGTTTTCACTATAATTGAATAGTGGATAGTAGAACAGTGGATTTGAGGGTGTTTTTGCAGTGGAATTAATGATTTGTCATTATCCAATAATTTTTTCTTCATTAACCTGATTATTAAATTTCTCTCTTCCTTGTCATTTGTTCTCGCTCTCTCCTTATTTTATTCGCACACATACCAATAATGCATTGGCTTTCAGAAAAGGGTAGATAATTAAACAATTGATAGTAGTTGTCTTCTTGTGCGGGTTCTAGGAGTTACACTTCCAGACTTCTTCATGCAGGGTGGTAGCGAGCGGCACGCTTGCGGCGATTGTGTGCGGAGATGGCGGATGGGTGAATATCTGTTCTTGGCATTGATGGTCTCTAGGATTCTTGGCCGATGATTTTTTTAGCTGTTTCTGCATTGTTTCTGTGTACTCGTTGCATGGTTTGTCGGCATTAATGGTGGATCTGGCGGAGGTTCTTGGACCATTCAATGCCTTGTATGTTTCTCAGTATTGTATCATGTATCCTTGTTTTGTGTTGTTTGGATTGCTTTGCGGTTTGTGTCCGGGTGAAAATTATGGCTCCATGGGCTCTTTCAACTCTTTATGTCTAAACTTCTCTTCGATGCACTCTTGACATGCGAGTTGTTCGGTTTGTATGTTTGTTAGTTTGTAGTTCTGTTGTTTAATAAGTTGTTCGTGTTGTCCGGCGGGGCTCCGACATTTGTCTGACTTTTTCACAAAATGTTTCATCTTTAAGGAAGATAATATTAGTGTATTATTTTATGTAATATTTTGTACTTAGTGTACTTAATATTCATTATTGTAAGTGGGTATTATAACCACATTTTTTTATCCTCAATTAGGTAGTAGTATAAATACCATCACTGGTGTAATAATGACATTATCAAATTAATACAAAAATTGGGGGAAACTCTTGCTCCTCTCATTCCCGTTTATCTCTCAAAGAAAAACCCTAGTTCAATAAATTTCCAGTCGAATCGAAGGAAGAAGTGGATTGAGATCCACTTCCACATGGTATCAGAGACTGGTTCGTGAATCTAGACCTTCGATTCATTCTTTTTTTCGTTATTGTCAAGCTATGAGAGAAGACCGATATGGAGAACGAAAGAGGTAACCGCAATTTGATGGAGGCAGATGGTTCTAATGCGTATTACCTGCATCCGAATAAGAATCCGACACTTATTCCGGTCGATACGCCATTGGATGGGAAGAACTACCACTCATGGAGTAGAGCTATACGCGTGGGAATGAGGATGAAGAACAAATTAGGGTTCATCGATGGATTAATACCCAAACCTAATGAATATGATAGAGTAATAGACCATTGGGAGCAGTGTGATTCCACTGTTATGTCGTGGATCATGAAGTCAATTTCACCGGCTATTGCGTGAAGTGTGATATGGATGGACACTTCTCATGGGATTTGGAAGGATCTTCAAAATAGGTATTTGAACATGGACTCTTTTTGTCTTTCATATTTGTAGGAAGAAATTAGCCACATTACACGGGAAATAGTTCAATTACTGAGTATTTTTGCAAAGTTGAAGATAGTCTTGGATGAGATAATGATACTCAGGCGTATTCTAAGCTGTGAATGTGCTGTAAAATGCACATGTAGGATGATTCCAACCTTTATAGGGTATATAGAAGCTGAATACGTCATACATTTTGCAAAGGGATTAAATGAGAAGGTTGCACCTATGAAGTCACAGATACTTATGATCATACCACTACCTAATATCACAGATGCGTTTGCCATAAGCATACAATTCGAAAGACAAATGAGGTATAGTGAAAATCACCCTCAATAGTCACAGAGTGTTATTTTTGCTGCAAAGACAAGCTCAGATTCCAATAACGGAAAGGGATACAACAATTCTAGCAATGATAGAGGTCAATCAAGGGGGACAACAATCAAATGGGTGGTTCAGGTAAGAAGATTCAGAGCTCATTCTGCAGATTCAATGGACATACCATAGATAATTGCTACAAAAAGAATGGGTACCCTCCAGGATGGAAACCAAAGAATACGGTTAATCATGTTGAAACTGAAGATTTGAATGGAGGAAGATTGTTACAACCAGGAGAAGGTCAAAGATTGTCAGGAAATGCTCTTAATCTCACTGGTCAGCAACTTGAGAAGCTGACAAGGCTCCTGGATAAGATCAACCTTGAAGAAAAAGCGGGACATGTTGTCAATCAAGCAAGAGTTTTGACTGCAGGCTTCAACCAAACAGATCAAGAATTGCAAGGTAAAGACATGAATACCTGGATTCTTGATTCTGGTGCAACTTATCATGTTGCGTGTTCTATAAAATGCATTGATACATCTAATAAGATAGATGGATTACAGTCATATTACCAAATAGGGGAATGGTCGGGTTTCCCATATTGGAACAGTAAGGATAAATAAAAAGTTAGTGTTGCATGGAGTTTTATGTGAGCTTAGTTTCCATTGTAACTTGATTTCACTAGGAAGAATGACTAGTAATGATGCTATATGTGCTGTGTTTTTGGATGGAGCGTGTTCCGTACAGGACAAGAAGAATGGGTAGATGATTGGTGCAGCTGAAAAGAGGGATGGACTGTACATGATATGATTATATGGAAACCATGGTCACCAGAATAAAGTTGTTTGCAACAACTCCAACAACAACCTATATGTAGCACCAAATAAAGACTTTCTATGACATATGAGGCAGGGCACCTGTCACACAAGAGGGTGAGCATAATTAAGAGGATGCACAATGATATCAACATGCCAGAGATCATCTATTTTGTCTGTCCTCAAGCCAGGATGAAGATGTCACCTTTTTCTCTTAGTACTACTTTTGTGCAAAATTGTTTTGAGTTGATACATTTAGACATATGGGCCTATATAGACATCCAATTGTATTTGGACAGAGGTACTTTCTAACCATTGTTGATGACTTTAGTCATTCTACATGGGTTTTCCTACTTAAATCAAAAAAGTGAATTAAGACCTATAATGCATAGTTTTTCCACTTTTGTACACACACGGTTTCAGAGTAGTATAAAAGTGTTCAGAACAAACAATGGTGAGGAATTTAGGTGGCTTGAATTTTATGAAGAGAGAGGAATTATACACTAGGAAAGTTGTGTTTCCACACCACAACAGAATGGTGTAGTTGAAAGGAAACACCATCACATCATCAACACAACTAGGGCCCTGATTTTACAAGCTAAATTGCCTATTCTTTATTGTGGACACTGCATTTTACATGTTGTTAAGCCCATAAATTTGACACCTAGACCCTTGTTAAAAGATACCTTACCATATCAGCAGTTATACATGAAATTCTGACCTAAAACCCTTGAGAGTGTTTGGGTGTTTGACCTTTGCCTCACATTAGCTAGGGACAGAAGTAAATTTGACATAGGGCTCATACTTGTGTCAATCTAGGCATGTTTGACACCAGTAAGGGATATATTCTTTTAAGCTTATCTACTAGAGACATATTTTTGTCTAGAGATGTGTTTTTCCATGAACTTGTTTTTCCTTTTCATGAGCCACACATTACAGATCCTACAAAGTCTGACCTTCTATTGCCTATCCGTTATGATGATGTAGACATAGATTTCACCACTGATTTTGTAGATCCTACACAATCTCCAACAAATTCAGTAGGTTCTTCACCCCTGCCTGATCCTAGTTCAGAATCGACTGGTTCTTCCTCCACTTCCACATAGCATGTTGTTGACCCTCCTGTTATCTCAAGACCTATCAGAACCAGAAAACAGCCAGCACACTTAAATGATTTTATATGTGCTTATATCCAAAAATGTTCATCCCCACACACACTTTTTGTGATGAATGATACACATTTATCCAATTCTCATTTAGCATTCATTGCAGCAATTAATAAGGTTGTTGAACCACAAACCTACAAAAAAGTTGTCATCAATCCAAAATGGCAAGAAGCAATGAACCAAGAATGGAAGCTTTACAGCTAAATCAGACTTGGAATATAGTAGACCTACCTAGTGGGAAGAAACCTATAGGATGTACATGGGTCTATAGATTCAAGTATAACTCAAATGGGTCAGTTGAGAGATATAAGGCATGTCTCGTAGCAAAAGGATACACCCAAAATCAAGGAATAGGCTATGAGGAAACTTTTTCCCTTGTTGCAAAAGTAACTACAATACGCAGTCTACTAGCCATAGAAGCAGCCAATGGTTGGTTCGTACATCAACTTGATATGAACAGTGCCTTCTTACATAGGGATTTATATGAAGAGGTTTACATGAAGCTTCCACACGGATTTAATACAGTACATCCACAACAAGTTTGCAAACTAAAGAAGTCTCTTTATGGCTTGAAACAAGCCAGTCGTCAATGGAACCACAAATTGACATCTACACTCCAAAACCTTGGTTACAGTCAATCTAGTCATGATCACAACTTTTTTTTTTAAATGCTGGCCCAAATTTACTCTTAGCTTTAGTCTAAGTTGATGACATAGTCTTAACTGGAAGTAGCATGATTCTCATTGATGAGATCAGAACATATCTCCATGAATTGTTTAAGATCGAGGATCTAGGTGAACATAAATTTTTCCTAGGCCTAGAGGTCACCAGCTCATCTATGGCACCAATTGATGAAGTCAAGCAAGTCCTTCATAACAAGTTCAAAATGAAAGACATTGGAGATTTTAGGTATTTCCTAGGAGTTGAAGTGGCCAGATCATCTAAAGGAATCTACATCAACCAAAGAAAGTATACACTGAACCTGCTGGAAGAATATCGTTTTCTGGATGCTAAACTTGTAAGCACACCATTGCATTCCAAATAGAAACTCACAGCTGGAGATTCTGAGTTATTCACAGACAACACCATATACAGAACAATTATTGGAAAACTGATTTACTTATCATTTACAAGACCTGACATAGCATATCTTTGTCAAAGAATTGAGCCAACACTTGTCTCATCCCACAATAAACCATATGCAGTTGCATAAAAGAGTCCTTAGATATGTAAAAGGCAATCCTGGCCAAGGAATACTATTTCAAGCAAACAATGATCTAACACTTAAGGGATACACAGACTCAGATTGGGCAGGGTGTGAAGACACCAGAAAGTCTATTTCAGGCTACATTATGTTTCTTGGCACAGCACCAGTTTCATGGAAGTCCAAGAAACAAAGTACCATAGCCAAAAGTTCATCTGAAGCTGAATATAATGCAATGGCTAATGCTACATGTGAGCTTCAATGGCTTGTCTACATCATGCAAGACTTGCATATACCTGTCCCACTACCAATACTATTGTTTTGTGACAATGCAAGTGCTATTAACATAGCAAAGAACCCTATATTTCATGAAAGGACCAAACATATTGAGCTTGATTGCCACATCACAAGGGCGAAGGTGCAAGCAGGATTTCTAAAGCTCATGGCTGTCAGAACAACCAACCAACTAGCAGATATCATGACAAAACCCCTAGATGCACCTCTGTTCAAATATTTTCTCTCCAACCTGGGGACGTATTCTGTTTTCCATCCATCACACTCTACAGAATAGAACCTACAGCCTACTGGAATTAAGACACAAGTTCAAGTTCAAGCTTCCTAGTAATTCTCATCTTGAGGATGGGGTATTGGAATTAAGACACAAGTTCAAGTTCATCCAAGTGAAGTGTGTACACTGTACACAATGTAAAAGTTAGTTAGGAGTCTGTTAGAGGTTGTTAGGCAGTTACCAACGGTTATCAACTAGGAGCTTCTATATAAGGCTCATTAGAAGTAGGATTAACTTAAGCTTTGATTAGTAAAAATTCGAGCAGAATGTTCATCTGTTATCTTGTTTCTTCGGTCAATTCTTCAATCAATAAAGTTATTTTCTGCATTTCTTTTTCAATCTTCATAAAATCTTTAGTATGTATAGATATAAAAAAACAAAGGATAATTCAACTATCTCTTTGACCCACTGGCGGAGGTATGTATATCAACGTGGGGTCACATTAATCCACTGAGTTCTAGAAAAAAAAAGTATTAAAACGATTTTGACCCATTTAGCGCGCAGTATGTATATCATTGTGGGGTCACGTTTCCCACAATGAGATCGGAAAAAAAAGCGATATTAAAATGATGTAGTTTTGTTATCAAAAGTATCGCTGCGATTAAAAATATAGTTTTATGTTTGGTAACCTCAACTGTATCAAATTTTTCGTGCAAAAACCTCTGGTGACCCTACTGAAACATATTTATTGATCCACCACTGCTTTGATTTACACAAATCTACTATAATTTGTCACAACACAGTGATAATTCAACTATCTCTTTGACCTACACAAATTTACTATTATCGAGAAGAAAAAAAAGAAAAGAAATTCAAGTAACCTTTATGATAATGATATCAAAACATAGTCATAATTCAACTATGTCTTTGACCTACACAAATTTACTATAAGAGAGAAAAGGAAGAAATTTAAATAAGAAATATTATATTCGTTCCAAAATATAAGTCATCTTATACTTTTAGTTTTGTTCCATAATATAAGTTATTCTACATTACAAATTCAACATTTATTACTTTTTTTTCTCTATCTTACCCATAATTTATTATAAATTCAACCACATTTCATTACTTAACAACTATTGCATTAATGATAGTCAAGAGACATTTTAGACAATAACAATCAAATTTATAACATTCAACCACTTTGTTAATCTGTGAGAAACACCTAGGATGACTTGTATTTTGGAATGAAGGTAGTATAAAATTTTCACTGCACAGAAAAAGGCTTTAAGGGCGTTTCAAAACACCCTATATAAGTGTCTATTGGGGAGTTTATAAGATATGGACGTTTCCATGGAACGCCCTTTCTATCCACGGCGTAATAGGCTTAATTTCAAGACGTTTTTGTATACAACCGTCCACTCATTTTCATGGCTTTAGCAAAGTGGGGTCCAAAATCGACATTATAGGGTATCAGTAAAATGCCCTAACACAGCCCTGAAGGGCGTTTGGAAACGCCCTTAATAGGTGTGAAACCTGCCGTTTTAAGGCGTTTCTGTTAGTCCTAATAAAGAGATGTGTTGATGCAAGTTCAAGAGCCCTTATTGAGTCTGAATGAGTCGGTTTAAAGTGTCATAGCATGTGCGAAACGTAACAGTCAACATAACCCTATTAGGGCTTTTCGAAACGCCCCATCAGGAAAAGAAATGCAACTGTTCTCAAGTGAAAAAAGTTGGAATTACACCTTATGTCAATTAAAACATGCATTTACAAAACAAAGAACTTTGTGTCCATATCTTCTGAAAGCCCTCTACATCCTATGCTTTTTGAATTCCTAGTGTCAAGGCAATCCTACAACAACAAAACAGACAAAGACTACGGTTGTAGGAATTGAATGCTCCGCTGAGATTATAAAAAGAATGTATTTGTGGGAATCGATTATTCACCTTGATTAACAACGACTTCCTTATTTCTCAGCAATTGCAAGGTCACATTGTCTTTCTATATCATCAAGAACTATAGAAAGGCATACCATTCCAGCCACCTGGTGCAGCGTATGATGCCCATTTGTCATTCATATCTGCCCATGCTGCAGGTGATACCAATGAAGCTATAGGCAATATATGGTTCATACTACTACTAAAACTACCTATTCCAGTTGTCTTGCACATCTCATGTTGTTCTCCATCTGTTTGCAACAACTTTTAATTGCCCAAGTTCTTGGATCATCCTCTCCCCAAATCAAGTGCACAATAATTATCAATGAGATCAAAATTCAAAGTACATAATTAAACTACTAGCAAATGCTAATCAGAGGAGTGATATTCAACTCACCATTCGCATAGTGAAAAAAGATGGACCTTCTTGAGTTCAATAATGATTTGCTCATCATAAGGTACCTTTATGATTGTTGAGAAGAAAAAAGTATGTGATTATTGAGATTTTTTTTTCTTAGGATTTCAGAACTCTAATGGCTAAAATCAAGGCTTTGATTTTTGGTTACACACTAAAAAAGTGGCCATATAATATTAAATATGGGCAATTAGTCCATATTTTTAAAGAGAGAATGGGCCAAAAGGACATGATAAGTATAAAAATGGGCAATCTGGACAACTTCAATTTTATTTGGTTTATAAAGATAAAAATAATAAAAATATACCAAATCACCATTTTCTTACATTCGAAAATTTAAAAAAAAAGTTAATGTTATTCTCTTCTAGTCAATATTTTAAACGACTATATCTTTTTATATACAACTCTGATCATCGTAATTCTTTCATCACGATTCATATTTTTTCGTCCTTTTTATTTTGATATCACATTTGTTCTTTTCTGAAGTAGTTTTTGAAAATCAAATTTTTCGTCTCTTCATAGACTTATCGTGAAATTGAAGAACCCTGAAATTGAAGATGCAGTAACACAACATACAATAACAATGAAGTTGATGATGTAGTAACACTTAAATTGAAGATGCAGTAACAGAAGATGTAGTAACAATGAAGTTGGAGATTCCGTAACGCATGTAGATGCACTTTAAATGTGAATCATCTGAAGAGAAAATCATGCGTCACTGCATCTTCATTCACACTTTATAAAGACAATTAATTAGGTGTTACCGCATCTTCAGTTGCACTTTATGAAACACAAATTAGGTGTCACTACATCTTCATCGACATTTTATCAATACAAAATCATTTGTTACTGCATCTACGGCGTCACTACATCTTCATTTCTCTTCTTCCTCATTGGCCTGACTACATCTTCATCAACACTTTATTAATAGTTTTTACTGCATCCACAATATCAATATGCCACTGCATCTATAGATCAAAGAAGGACATAAAAGGAAGAGGCTTGCGGTAACCCGTTTCTGGAAAGCCTAGGCATCTTCTGCCTCTCAAATTACCATTGAAATGAACCCCACCCGCCCCTCAAACTGAGTGGTGTCTCACTAGAAGAAAAACCCCACATTTTTCTTATGGCGTTAGTCTAGTCGTTTCTGGCCTTCTGGTAATGAATGAGGCGGTTGTGGTTTGACGGAGGAAGATTCTCGGAAGATGATTTTATAGACAAAGCATTGGAAGAATAGAAAATAGTTTTATTTTATTTTATTTTAAAAAGATAGGTATTTTTGGGTATGTATGATATTTTGTCCTTATAACCCATGGTTTTATTTGAGTGTCCTGAATGTCCAGATAAGTTTTTAACTAGTCCTTTTCAACCTCAAACAAATTTAAAAAGATGTCATTTAAGCCGTAGTTCTTTTCTTGAAAGTCCACTTATATATCCTAAATATTTTCAAATGCACCCCTAATGACAATTAATTACTTTCTTTTTGTCTCATCTTCCGTTGAATATGTGCTGTTAATCGAGAAAAATTTTACCGCGGAGACTTTTTAGTACAGAGTTCCATTTGCTTCTAATAAAAACATTACATGTGGCATGATTTTAATGTGTTTATTTCTTTTACAATTTTATTTCTAATGTGTGTATTGTGTTACTTCTTTTACAATTTTTTAGTATAGTGTTTTTAATATTGGATGCAAGTGGAACTCCGTACTAGAATTTCCACGTATCCAGCCTTTAGGTTTTTCCGTACTAGAATTTCAAGTCAATAGTTTTATTCACCGAAAAAGAAGAAGAAGCCAATAAGGCATTAGCATAGTGGTAATCACTATGGTTGTTAACCCGTGGGTTTTGGATTCGTGGAGTCCCAATGAAAACATAAGTGTGTGCACCCGAGGGTTTTGGATTCGAGGAGTCCCAATGGAAACATAAGTGTGTGCGCGTGTGTTTTTTCGTATCCGTAAAAAATAAAATAAAAAATATAATTAAAAAAAAGGAAGCAGGAGGTCGACTAACAGCGAATAAATATGGATTAAATACGCTGTTAGTGTTCCTGCGTTTCTTTAGGAGCGTGTGTTTTTTTAATTTTTAATTAATACTCCTAAGGGTATATTTGTCCGTTCAATATTATTTTGTCGCAACTTTTTTCAAATAGTGTGTCTTATTTATTTATAGGAAAAATTAGGTATAAATCCACATTTTCCCCCGAAATTAAGTTTTAATCCATACTATTTTTTTTAATTGCAATAAAAACAAAATAATTTGGTTCAGACTAAATTACCCCTCTCATAAGAATATCTAGTTTCGTACACACCCTCTCACCCCAGGCGATGATGAATATGTTTTTCCGACCGCAATTCAAAGACCACATAGCAACACAGCTGAGGTGCCCGACAACACCACAATCAGGATCCAATGGGCTTTGAGTTATTGTCAGCAGCTGGAGCTAAAATTTCGTTGAATAGCGATTGGGACAAGTTGTTGGTAACATCTGCATCTGGGATTTTCGTTAGCTTATTTGATTCAAAGTCTTCAATTCTGTTTTGGTGAAAGGGTATAACGAATTTTTATGTAACTTTGTCTTCTTCTTCTTCTTTTTTTTTTTTTGAGATAGGGATTGGGGAAAAATCCATTATCATGCATATGCTTGCTGTCTTGTTTTTGCTATTATGCTGTGCTCATGGTTTCATGATCATGAAAATTCCACTTTAGTATTATGTAGTGTAGTCAAGTGACTCAAGTTTAACCCATGGGATGGAGATGGTGCAATGCTTGTATCATTTAATTACACGAGTTCTGCTACATATCTCTTTATTCCATCCACATCCTTAACTTACATTGATTAATCAAAGTTACAAAATATGTCTGGTTCTCAAAGTGTGTGATTGATATAAATTAGACATAAGATAAAAAAATATATTAATGAATGCTTTTTAATTGTTGCGAATGACTTGTCAGTTCACAGCCAGTGTTGGGGGCAACAGTTTAGAATCTAAGTTGTTGTGTTTTATCGGTGGACTTGTGTTCATTTTGATGAAGAAACCAAGCTGCAAAAACATTTGAATAAGAGATGATATCGCGCTAGAGATGTGAACGACCTGAACTGAGAAAATGGGATGATCTCAATACTATTAAATTAACAAGAAATTATCTTTTAAAGCTAAGTACTCACTCTTAATCTATCTTTGATTTCTTGTTATGATTCAAGCATGCTTATATGATTGATAAGCGAATCAAGTTTAGCTGAAAATTGATGAACTAAGATGTTTTGTGATTGCTAAATTAGTTTTTATTTTTCTATTTGAGTTGATAGATATAATGACAAAGAGATCCCTTCTTGCATATACTGATATTGATAATGTCATCGACATCGTCATTGTGATATCGATATTGATTGTGACAACGATCATCGTCATCGATATTGTGATATTGATATCAATTACTATTATTGTGTTATGGGGCTGAGGTCGACGCATTGAAACAGAAGGCGGAGATCTACGAGCTAACGTTCCAAGAAGAGGCTAATACTACTTGTTAATTATTTGTGAATTGAGATATGGTACAAATGTTAAATCATTTGGTGTAGAGGTTGACTTTATTGAGAAAATGTTACACCATTTGGTGTAGAGTTGGAGAGAAGAAGATGATGGTATCAATCGACATTGTCGAGATTTTTAGGTGCTTAGATAATCCTTTCCTTGATGTAACTTAATTCTCATATATGTTGATGTTAAAGTTGTTTATCTTATATGTTGTTCTTTTTTTCACTTTGTTATAAAAGTTATTTATGTTATAAGGATCAAACATTAGCAAACTTACGCACTATGATACTGTTAGTGTGCTCTTGTGTTTGAATGTGATAATGTTACTGTGATACCATGATACTATGATACTGTTACTGTGATACTGTAATACTGTTATTGTTATTGTGTTATTGAATATGAAAGCAAAAAATATCGCTCTTTGTATGCAATCTAAAACTTGGTACAACAAGGGCATTGAGGAATGGAAATGATGTATTCCATCCAAAGTAAAAGGCAGTTATCATATTACGGCTATAACTTCATTTTCGGTTCCTTTCTACGATTTTTTGACATTTTTTCGGGAAAAAAAATCAGTGTATGATGTTTTTATGTATAACTATTGGATTTTAATTATTATTTATATATGTTGTTGGTTTGTTATATGTTGTTGGACACTTTCCTAAAAAAGTGTTTCTTTAACGATTATCGTTATAAACATATGGTATGAAGCTCGAATTTTGATATATACACGTGTGTTGATTTTATAGCATAAATGTTTTATTATAGATGCATGTTTATGGTTGAAAACCCGAAACCCAACCCGAAACCAACCCGAACCAGGGTTTTATAGTCATTTGGTTTGGTTTGGTTTTGTTTTTTCGTGAACCAACCCGACTTATACAATGTAAAAACTCAACCCAAATCAACCCAACCCAACCCAAGCTCAGCCCTAGAAATGACCTTGCTTATAAATCTGTGATGAGTTTGGTTTCTCTTTGGAAACTGTAAGCCTCATATATGTATGGATGAAAAGTGTGAGATAGAGGTGCAAACTGTAAGCCTACTGATTTGTCTAATGAATGATGATGATGATGATGATGTAGCATTTGTCCATTCACCTTGGCTTGCTGCTGTGCTGCTTTCTCCTTTAGTATTAATCGTGATTTCTTTTTCTAATAATGAAGGCGGCAATCCAGATGGGCTTGAACATGGCGCATTTTCTTGATGCCTTATGTCTCTTTGAATTTGAAGAGAAGGGGTAGGGGCTAATTGGTTATAATTAGCTTCTGCTTGTAGAAGAGTAATGGCATTGAGAATACTGTTAATGTGATATTGTTAATGTGATACTCTTAATGTGATACTGATACTGTTATTGTGTTAGTGTAAACGTTGCAATTATTCGGATTTCAAAAACTACGTCGAAAGGGTATCATATGAAATCTCAAAATGAAGAGAAAAAAAGAAATTATGAACTTTGGTGAAAGAATTTTATGGTCGTTTATAAGAAAAACGCTCCGATTAATGCAAATAGTTTTTCGACTTTTAAAATTTATGACGGAAGGGTATCGTATGAGATCTCAAAGTGAAGAGGAAAAAAATATTAATTTTAGTGAAAAATTTTTGATGATCGGAATACTAAATCAAAAGTTACGGTTGTTTGAAAAAAAAAACAGCAAGTAAAAAAAGGAAAAAAAAAGCTAAAACTAACCAAATAAGCAGCGTTCCTTTTCGCAACCAGATGCGTGTCCAGCGATGGTGATATAAGGGTAGTTTGGTCCGTCTGAATTTTTTTTTTGTCCTATTTGCAACTAAAAAAATGGTGCGTCCTATTTATTTATTTTGGGTCATAATTTGGACATTTCCCTCGTTACCTATTATTTATATTTTGAATTAAAAGATAGATTTTAGACTCTTAACTAAGAAAGAAACCAAAAAAAAAAAAAAAAAGTTTCTTTTCAAGTCAATATTTATTTACATTAATATTTATATTTTTGGCATTTATTACACGGTTATATAATCGGTAAAAAAAAGGTTTCATATTAATGAAAAGATTTGATTGTTTTCAAAAAGGAAAAAAAGATTTGATAAGATTTTTTGGAATTTCTTGTTGCTGAAGAAAATATTGGTAAATCCGGCCAAAAGTCGTATATATGAATCACAATTCAAAGGCTATACATCTGTACTTCCAACAATTCTTTATACCCTAATCGATCGTAAACCCTAGTCGTAAAAAAAAAAAAAAAAAAAAAAAAAACCTTTGCTACCTTTTTCTGCTCCTCATCTATAATTCTGTAAAAAATGTTTTCTCCAGAGTCGATGAACATGTGTGCAATCCGAATCAAGTTTTCTATAACATTGTTCATGGTTGCAGTCACGCATGCGCGCAGAGAAGAAGAGATGATGTTCTGTTTCTTTTAATAATGTTTTTGGTCGAATTGAACTTGGTATGCTGTTAAAGACGTCCGTTTCTTTAAATTTTAAGTTAAACCAGATTCATTCCCCTTTCTTAATTAGTAGTGAGTCCTTTTGATCTCATACTTATTGAAGAGATTTTAGAATTTAAATTTTTATTCACTAGTGTAAAGATGATTACTCCACCATTCATGTCATGTTGTAGAGGAAAGTAGTGTGCATGTAATTAACTGCCCTTGTGTTTTAGAAATTTCCCCTAAACGTTTTTAACATAAGTCAATCTCTTATAAAACGACGTAAAAACCGTCGTCCTAACCTTCGCTGTTGCTGTGTTGGCTCATCTTTTGCTTCCTTGATATAATTTTCTGATGCCTTTTTCCTCATTGGCTTTTTTAGTTTCAAATTGTTAAAGAAAGCCAATTGAACGTCCAGAAAGCTGGAAAAGGCTCCTTTTTCCTCCTTTTCCTCATTGGCTTTTTTAGTTTCATTTTTTTTTTTTTTAACAACTATTGTATTAATACTGTCTAGCAAGGGACTAGAGATCAAAGAAAGAGGTACAAGTTACAGTTTGCAGGACAAATTACAGAAATACAGAAAACCAAAAAACCATCTGAGCAGAATTACAACAGAAAAACAATAGCAACAGAGTCGAAAAAAACTAATAATGCTTAAATGCAGTAGCAAAATGACCAAGGTCATGTATTAATCCGCATTCCATCCAAGAAGAGGATTTGATGACCATGTGTACCAATCGCGAATTGATTTTGATTGTTTTCCAGAAAGCCACAGATACGAGGTTTGTTGAATATTCGGTAGAAGCCGAGTAATGTCAAATTTGGCCGATTCAAAGATAATGTTGTTTCTTGTTTTCCAAATCCACCATAAGGCTGTACATTTGATGTAAAACCAAGCTTTATTGCTTTGAACACATGAACAGATTTGAGTGGTTCCAAAAGTAATTCCGTCGTCCTATTGACAGAGATAGTAACAATACCACACCAAGTAAAAATCAGAGACCAAAGCTCGTAAGTATGAACACATTGGATCACGATATGGTCCAAAGTTTCATCAAAGAGATGACAAAAAGGGCAGGTAGCATCCGGGATCGTAATCTTCCTTCTAATCAAATTATCCAAAGTAGGAAGTCTATTGAGTTTCACTCTTCAAATGAAGAATATAAATTCAATATTTCGTGGTCCCTTGGCAATGGGGAGTTGATTAGCTTTTGGCATGACTCGTGGATTATTAACTCTTGCCTTAAAGATAGATTTCCTAGATTATTTGCACTTGATGATGGAAAAATGTATCGTGTTGGTGAGAAAGGAGTTTGGGATGAGGGAGTTTGGAGATGGAGGTGGAAGTGGAGAAGAAATCCTAGAGGTAGGAAATATGGGGAGCTATCGGAGTTGATTTTGCTTTTACAAATTGTTTCTCCGGTTGCAGGTTCTATCGATAAAACTGTTTGGAAACTTTCTAACGATGGCTTTTTTTACGGTTCGTGCTCTAAGGAAGTCTATAGAGATTACGAAATCATTTTATGTCAACGCGGATAGTAAGTATGTTAGAAATCGACTTCTACCCTCCAAATGATCAGGATTCATCTTGAGCAGCTCACTTGAATATTTTTCTTCAGTACCTCTAAAAAAATCTCGTGACTAAGGTGCGACTACCATGACGACAGAAAAATTCACCAATTCGAGCAGCTCATGGCCAAGCAATTCTATCAAATTATGTTATTGCGGGACAAGGACAAAGGTGGACTTCATGGACTCCTTACAACCCCGAAAGAAGATTCCTCTCATGTCCAAAATATACGGTATGCTGAATTTCTGTTTTCATCTTTAATTCGAGCTATCGAATATAATTTATCTTCTTGGTGAGGATACACTGGCGAGAAAAAGACAGATTTTTTTCAGCACAAAAAGGCCGATTGAATTCGTCAATTAGTAGATTTAGCATTTCAAAAAAAAATTACATACAATTTTCTCATTTATATTGCAAAGTTGCTTGCTTATTATTAATTTAATTACATGTGTATATTTAATTATTTAGATCAACAAAAATAACCTTGTTCCTATTCTCATATATATATATATATATATATATATATATATATATATATATATATATATATATATATATATATATAGTCAGGGTACATTGAATTTTGTGGTTGGTTATATGTTTTTTTTTTCCATCTGTAACTCTCTGTATGTCCCAGGGACATTTACAGCTTCTCGTTTGTTTTGTTTTGATCTTAATATATATTTTTGTTTTCACTTTAAAAATAACAATTACATCAACAAATAATATTTAATTACATATAGAGTAAGTGTTCGAATTAAGTTGAGACTTTATATAATGTTATAATTAAATTCTAACATTGTTGTCCATGGCCAGTTCAAGTTCGTTGATGGTATCATAATTATAAGGCTTTGATTGAAGTGGAGGTCCCAGTTATATCCATCCCATGGCTCCTGGCATAGTACACTTCATCCAGCTTAACAAAATCATAAACATACATTAATTAAGAGCACAATTATATATATATATATATATATATATATATATATATATATATATATATATTGTGCAAGATATGCTTGCTCACGTCTCAAGAGGCTTTTGTGCTAAGCATCTAGTTAATCCGAGTGCTTTTCAAATCAGGTTTGACGAAGTAAATCATCATTCATATTGATTTTTTGTGATTTACTTTCACGTTTTATATTACATGTCAAATCCAACAATAATACGCTTTTAGTAGATTGTGGAAGACTCTAAAATACAGATTTTAAAGGATTTACTCTCTTAATTATTCATTCTCCTTCTTCACTCGGATATTTTTCTTCGGCTCCTCTAACAATTTCTCCTCTGAAAAATCTCCTGCCAACAGAAAAATCCACCAATTTAAGCAGCTCATGGCCAATAAATTCGGTCAAATTATGTTATTGCGGAACAAGGACAAAGGTAGCGACTTCATGGACTCCTCACAACCTAATCCACCAATTCAAGCAGCTCATGGCCAATAAATTATGTCAAATTAATTGCGGGACAAGGACAAAGGTGGCGCCTTCATGGACTCCTCACAACCTAATCCACCAATTCAATCGGCTCATGGCCCAATTAATTATGTCAAATTATGTTATTGCAGGACAAGGACAAAGGTGGCGACTTTATGGACTCCTCACAACCTCGGAAGAAGGTTCCTCTCATGTCTGAAATACAGGTATGCTGAATTTCCGTTTTCAACTTTAATTCGAGCTATTGATTTTTGTCTTCTTGCTGAGGATACATGGGTGAGAAGAAAGCGCGCTGATTGAATCGGTCAATTAGTTGATTACACATTTCAAAAAAGAAAAATACATAAAATTTTCTCATATTTTTTTTTTTTGAGGGGAAAATTTTCTCATATTTTTTTTTTGAGGGGAAAATTTTCTCATTTATATAGTAAAATTTGCATGCTTATTATTAATTAAATTACAAGTGTATATTTAATTATCTAGAGCAGCAAATAACAATTAATTACATAAAGAATAAATCAATGCCACTGTTCCAATTAAGTTGAGAATTTATATATATTTTTATAATGAAAATCTAACATTGTTGTCCACAGCCAGTTCAAGATTATTTTTTTAGACGTAACAGTTCAAAATTCTTGATGTAATTATAATTGTGAGACTTCGATTGAAGTGGAGTTCCCACCGTAGTACACTTTGCAAAATCAGACATACATATATCAATCAACAAAAACAACGTTAGACTTGACAATCTTGATAACATCAAGAATTGGCCATGGACAACAATGTTAAAATTTAATTATAACATACTTGAGAATAACAGACGAATATAAACAACAAATTAGGTGACTGATTTTTGTGTTTCTTTTGTTGTTATATAATCGATGAAAAAAAATTCCAAATCTTAATTAGATTGTTGAAGTCCGGTTTTTCAATCTTAATGGATGAATTGAAAAAAATTCCAAATCTTCTCAGGTGTCACGAGGCCTTTGTGCTAAGCATCTAGTTAATCCAAGTGCTAAACTTAAATTATACTACTTCCGTCCAAAATGTAAATCCGTATAACCTTTTGAATTTGTCCCATAATACAAATACATTTAGAATACCAATTGAGGATTTATTACATTTTTCTTTCTTTTACCCATAATTTATTATATATTCACGTACTTTACAACTATTATATTAATGAGATCAAAGGGTATTTTAGATTTTTACCATCAAAATTAATGACCCTTAACCATTTTATTAATCTGTGTGAAAAAATCTAAACGAATTTACATTTTGGGACAGATGTAGTAACTTAAAAAAAGTGTGATATTTTCAACTTAGGCTTGACGAAGTAAATCAAAGTTAATCGATATTATTGTGCTAATTAATGTAGGGCTATGATTATGTAAAACTGAATAAAAGTTGACCGGATCATTTATGACTCATTTAGAGATACCTGGTCCGGGGTCTGCAGGGGTGTTATAGGAACACGCGGCCCCAATCAAACGATTACCTAATTTAGCTCTCTATACTTTTATCATCGTCTTTGTATTCTATCTTAGACAATGACTTGGTAGATGTTCAAGTATCATTGATGATTCTGATGTGCATCCGATTCTAGGGTGATTCTGTTGTGGAGTGGCCCTAATGCGGAGATGTACACGTGGCAACATCTGGACCACACAATTTCATCCTGTGTGGGGAATTCCCTATTGCATCTAAAACTGTGTGGTCCAGATGTTGCCACGTGTACAACTCTCTATTAGAGCCTCTCCACAACAGAATCACCCCCGATTCTAGATGGTCCTCCAATAAGGGATACAAAAAAAGTTCAACCTAGAGGTATGATATATGCCGTCGTAACAATATATCTATGTTATACCCAAACGTCATTATGTATTTTTTTGCTATATTTGCACTTTCTTCGTTTAGGTGGTCCAATGGTATATCATGTTAGAACATTTTCTTATTACATTAAAAATCACTTATTATTAAAAATTACAGTTGCTCGTCTTTCATTTATTTATGCTTAGATCAGTGGAACATGATTCCCTGATCAATATTTGGCCAGTTTAGATCTATATTCATCAATCATCATTTTTATATCTCATGCTCTATATTCATTAATCATCATCTATGTATTCTCAGACATTGACTTGGTTGATGTTCAAGTAGCCAATGATGCTTCTGATGTACATCTAACTGCGGAGGGTCCTCTTCTAGTGGTTACAGAAGCAGTGCAACCTAGAGGTATGATCCATGTCATCGTAACAA
This sequence comes from Gentiana macrophylla, assembly GCA_026214975.1. Classification (NCBI taxonomy): domain Eukaryota; kingdom Viridiplantae; phylum Streptophyta; class Magnoliopsida; order Gentianales; family Gentianaceae; genus Gentiana; species Gentiana macrophylla. The sequence goes on from JAOBSW010000069.1 coordinate 111,360, forward strand.
TATATATCTACTATACATATATACATCACGTTCTTCATTGTAGGTGCTATTTTTTCGTTTAAGTGAGCAATGATATATCATGCTGGAATATTTCCTTACTACATAAAGAATCACACATACTATTCACTAATTATTGCTGTATGCCTTCCATTTTCTTTCCGTAGATCATGGAACACAATTATCTAATCATTATTAACCAATTTAGCTTCATATTGGTTGATCGTCTTCTATGTATGCTCAAACATAGACTTGGTTGATGTTCAAATAGCCAATGATGCTTCTGATATACATCTAAATGCGGAAGGTCCTCAAGTGGATGTAGAAACAGTGCAACCTCGAGGTATGGTACAAGTCTTCGTAACAATATATCTTTACTATTCATAGATGACATTATGGTTTTTTTGTTGTGGGTGATCTTTTTCCGTGTAAGTGGGTCAAATTTTTTTTAAAATATCAAAAGGATAATATTATATTTTAATCTAGCAAGATGCTAGAAAAAAAGTGCAAATACAAAAGCAAACAAAACCAACAGTGTCAACGAACAAAATATCGTTGCATAGTATATAAATAGTCATACTTACTATTCATAGTTTATCGTTGCACGTTTTCAAATTAGGTATGCTTACATCAATTGAACACAACTCCCAAAGCAGTCAGGGACAGACCCACTGAACTGGGTGGGTCACGTGACCTACTAAACTTTAAAAAAAAATCAAAACGACGTCGTTTTGGTAAAAACTCAAATTTTGACCCAATTACCCGCCCCAACTTGATTCTTACCCGGAAATTTTGGCGCAATTACCCCTCCGACTAGAAATATTTTTAGGGTTATTATATTTTTTGTAATGTGGTGACCCCACTAAACTTCTCTCCTAGATCCGTCACTGAAAGCAGTACTTACCCAATTTATCTCTATATTTATTGATCATCTTTTATGTATCGTCAGTAAATGACTTTGTTGATTTTCAACTAGCCATTGGTGCTTCTGATGTACATCCAATAAGGGAGGGTCCTACTCTGGTGGATACATAAGTAGTTCATCCTAATGGGCCAATTGTAATTGTTAACGTTTAATTACCACATATAGAACATTGTTTCTTTAAAAAAATATTGTTATTGATGATTTCTTACATGAAATATAGCCTTTCATCTTATAAACATAAATTCCTATGCTATAACTGTTTTACAAAACAACTCATAGATCGTATACACGCACATAGGGGTAATCATACAAGACGACGATGTATACGCCGTCTAGGATTGCGGTGGACATTTCAACCACAGTCATCCATTTTTTCTAAATGCAATACCATTATGTGGATAGAAGAGAAGGGTTAAAAGTAGTATTATGACATCTCCTGTGTATCAACTGTGTTGCGGTAACGGAGACGTCGATTCGCCATGGCTACCTGATGACGTAGATCAAGTGATAATAAAATACTTGACCACCATAAACCAATACTAGCAAGAGGACTAGGTCCATCGTAGTATAGCTATAGCGAATCAAGGTCGATCCCACATGGAACCAATTGTGGGTCATTTTTTAAATAATTAATTAAGCATGTCAAGCACATAAAAACGGTCTATGACCAACAAAGGACAAGAAAAGATAAATTGACACGACTCGACACAACATAAATAAATACAACATAATTAACCTTCCCAATTATTATGTTATCGTTTGGATCTAGAGATTCTATATAAATAAACTAGACTCACTAACTATTAACCCGATTCGTATCTCTTTTATAGTGGCTACGGAGTCATCCCCTAAACTAGATCTAGCCGCTGGGTAGGCCATCTTGATCACTATGCTACATTACGTGACTTAGCTTTTTAGGCCTCCATCTCATATAACTTGCACGCTTATAAAACTAGGGATACCGATATTAACCGTATTCCTCACCTAGGCAACATTCTGTGGTTGGCGTACTTCTAAGGTATCGCATCAGTGTCTGTCCCATTAACATTTACTTTTTAGGTCTTCTATTAATCTACGATGTACGTATAACTAGGTGCTAGCAATTCCCAAATACAGAACATATCTAGATCTCGTTGAAAGTCCCGGAAGATCAATTCATGAGCCGACCTAGGAGCACTATATTGGTATTTCCTAATAATACGCTAATTAAAATAGACGAGCAACGTAGCCTTAGCCATACCTACTAAGATAAGAAATTCTAAATGTACAATCACACCATAAAGACGTGGCTAGACTGACTCGGCGAACAACTAAATCTTAGCGTTTCTCATATCGTAACGGATAACATAGAAATTCATAAAGTAATTATATAGATCTACTAGAAACACGATTATTGATCAAAATAAAGTCATACATAGATCACGAGACATAGGCGTGGGCGTGCGGCTCCTTATAGACGAGGAATCCCCACTGCATCACGTCTAAATCCTAGATCTACATCATTTAACTAAGAAATAACAATCTCAACCGATAAATAATAATTGGGGAATTAATTATAAAAACTAAGAGAAAATAAATGCAAGAACTTACATAATTGCAGAACTTGTATAAAAACCACTCTGAGAAAAACTGAGAACTTTATTATGAGTTGTGTAAGGTGTGTTTTTGCTAATGACCTAGTACAAATATAGATAGGAGTAAAAATTCGCATGGGATAAGCCTGAACCGATCTGAGATAGGTTTCCTAAATCCAAATGAAGTCTGAAAACGCGTTAGGATAATTCCAAGCTAATCCGGATAAGCGGGCGCTCGCTCGGTGAGCAGGAGGCTCTTTCGCCAGCGTGTCCTCAAAATTGGATTGGCTTGCGGCTCTTGTATCCCGTACTCATCTCTTCCGTCTTTGCCGATATTTATCCTCAATTTAATCGATTCCACTTGAATTGCCTTGAAATTTATCTTCTTCTTTGGTAGAAAATCTCCAATTTATCTTTATCTACTAAATAAACATTTATTGCACAGTAAATTGTATTTAAATGATAAAAAACGGATAAATACCAATTTATATTCTATAAATCACGTAACATTAAATAATCAACATGCACATGTGATTTAACATAAAATATATATTATTAGGCTCGATTTAAGGATAATGTTGATGACTTTTACGGGTATATTTTGACCGTCATCAACTACCCCCCACTTAGACATTGATCGTCCCGAACAAAGCATCAATAAGTCATTCCCCAAGACAACATTTTCTATGGTCAGATCATACTTACGCAAGAGACTCGAGGCAACTCATACCAGTCATGCTCATTAGGTATCCATTATTCTTTACTCGTTGTGAATCGAAGTGATAATGTGCATGTGCATTCAATTTTAAATAATCGTGGCAAGATTGGAGTTGATGCTAACTTCGCAATCTCAACCTACCAACATCATTATTCCCACTTCTTAAGCCTCGCATGGGTAAAGACATGGTGCAATAAGCAAGAGCATTATCTATGAGGTTTTTGGACTTGGAGACCGAGAAAAATACTCGAAGCCTCTTAAAAGTTGAATTCTTTTCTCACATTTTCATATTTTCAAGTATTAACACATCTCAAGAAAGAAACTTGCTTTAAAAGTAAATTATGCATTGCAAAAATCCCCTTTCACGGATTGGTCAATAGCATTGAATATTACCACAAGCACGAAGCTACTTTGGTAATGTTACTACAAGCTCAGTGTCTAACACTTTGTTAAAACACAGATAAATCTCAAGCTTATTACTCCGCTTTAATGGCTAGAAGATAAAAATACATCAGTAGATAAATATCGATACTAAGTTCACATAACCAATCATCTACGCAATGTACATATAATTTCTTCAGTTATTATAATTCGTACGGTAAAAATCGATTCAAAGATTGAGTAAGCGAATAATTAATAACTACTTGCAACAATCGGCATGAATATCCTTAAATTTACATTCACATAAGTATAAAATAATCACGTACTCATGCAACTTGGTTCCTTTCTTATCAATTCTTAGCTAGGAACTCACAATTCTAAAGTGCGAGATAAATAATCGACATTTATTCAATTTTGCAATTTTTCTTAAATTTTCTACCATACCGTTTCTTTTAATTTTTAATTATAGCACATCATAGCTAAGTCTCCTACCCCCAGCCAAGCATGTCATTGTCCCCGATGACAAAGAAAAAAATGAGCGTAAGAAAAATGACTCTGGAAAGCGGCTGCAAAGTAAGAAGCGAGAATATCGGAGTAGTCAAGCACGTCGAGCGTTGAGGAATATAAGCAAACCGAGGAGATCGAACACACGAAATTCTATCATTTGCAAAATAGGTCTTCAACAAAGCTTGAAACTTCGTTCTGACGTTAGCTCATAAAAATAATAATCGAAAAAGAGGCGTTAAAGGAATACATATAACCTTAAACATTTTTAAGTCCATAAAGCGATTACATGTTTGAAGCATTGAAATTATTAATCTAACTTGCTTTTAGTACAACATTGTGATTTAGAAAGCAGACATGAGACTCGATGCAAAGGAAAGATACTAATCAAGACATGCCTATGAGACTCTATTTCACGTTACAAAGAATCGAGTAAAAAAACTTTTACACATCCTTAACCCAATGGTCATCGGAACACGGCCAAAAAAAAAAAAAAAAAAAAAACCCTCAACCGTTTTAACGTTACTTTTGTTTGACTTAAAAAAAAGAAAAACCTAAAATCCTAAAAAGAATTACAAACACCTAAGAGATAGAAATAGTTCTGAATTTAGAGTCTTCAGCTCAACTCTCCAAATATCATCATTCCCCTTATTTATTGTCCTTTTCCTTCCAGATTTTCACCCGGTCGGCTTTTCTTGAGATCTGCTTTCCGTCGTTGAGAATGCGTGCTTTCCCTTTGATTGTGAGACCTAGGAAAATACAATCATCCTTGCCATATAAACAGGCACCAACCTCAGCTTATGTCCCCGAAACTAGCGATCTTGAAGATCGAACTCTACGAGTTTGCTTTTTAATCCTTCTCCATCTATCTTTCAACCGAGCTTCTCGATCCTCAGCGATTCCTTTGGATGGGGCGGACCCTTCTTTACCGCGGTTTACGCCTCGTCCGCGGAAGCATTGAGGTATCCGCCCGATCTTGTCTGTTTGGGATTGGCGTCTATGTCCTTCTTAAGATATCAGAATTCTAACTCACTATTTCTTGGGGCGGCGTCAACCATGTCAACATCTCCTTGACTAGGAATCAAGGCATTCTCATCCGCACCATGAGCTGTCATAACTGAGATACTAGCCGGAAGCGGAAATCGAGGTCTAAGGATTGTATGAACCTCTGAGCCTTTGGCATCAAACAATGTGAGCTCCAATTTTTGCATGTCTACTCTAGCCTTAGAGGTTGCCATAAATGATCGGCCCAATATAAGTGGGCAGTGGGGATCCTCCTCTACGTCCATCACGACTATATCGACTAAGCGAAGCCTCCCAATTCCTATGGTCATGTGGTTCAAGGCTCCAGTATGCACGGTACGAGAACCATCCCCAAAGTGAATGTTCATCGTCGTGTTCATAACGGTATAGACTCCAATTCTCTCACAAACGCTATAGGGAACTATATTTAGGCTCGATCCGGAGTCAATCAGCGCTAAGCCAGCTCTCTTCTTATCCAAGACTACGTCAACAATAAACGCCCCAGGATCTTCTAACTTTAGAAGTAGACGAGCGCGATCCTTTAGGTCTTACGCGCCAGTTGGCGAGGGGTACTATGGGTGCAGTGTTGAACTCGGACTCAAGGTCGAGAATCGAGGCTCGGGTATGGTACCCTGAGTCTGAGTTCAACACTAGACCCATAGTACCCTGCCAAACTGAGGCAGAAGACCTAAAGGATCGCGCTCATCTACTTCCAAAGTTAGGAGATCATGGGGCGTTTATTGTTGATGTAGTCTTGGATAAGAAGAGAGCTGGCTTAGCGCTGATTGACTCCGGATCGAGCCTAAATATAGTTCCCTATAGAGTTTGTGAGAGAATTGGAGTCTATACCGTTATGAACACGACGATGAGCATTCGCTTTGGGGATGGTTCTTGTACCGTGCATCTGCTGAGCCTTGAACCCATGACCATAGGAATTGGGAGGCTTCGCTTTTAGTCGATATAGTCGTGATGGATGTAGAGGAGGATCCCCACTGCCCACTTATACTGGGCCGATCATTTATGGCAACCTCTAAGGCTAGAGTAGACATGGAAAAATTCGAGCTCACATTGTTTGATGCCAAAGGCACGAAGGTTCATACAATCCTGAGACCTCGATTTCTACTTCCGCCTAGTATCTCGGTTATGACGATTCATGTGCGGATGACGATTGCTGATTCCTAGTCAGAGATGTTGACATGGTTGATATTTGCCCCAAGAAATAGTGAGTTAAATTCTGTATATCTTAAGAAGGACATAGACGCTCAATCCCGGCCAGACAATACCGGCGGATACCTCAATGCTCGTGGTGGACGAGGCGAAACCGTACGGAGATGGGTCCGTCATCAAAGAATCGTTGAGGATCGAAAGCTCGAGTTGAATGATAGACGGAGAAGGATTAAAAGCGAACTCGTAGAGTTCGATCTTCAAGATCGCTAGTTTCGGGACGAAAAACTGAGGTTGGTGCCTATTTAGATGGCAAGGATGATTGTATTTTCTTAGGTCTCACCACCAAAGGAAGCGCACATTCTCAGCGAAGAAGCAGATCTCGATGAAAGCCGACCGGGTGAAAATCTGGAAGGCAAAGGACAATAAATCAGGGGAATGATTATACTTGGAGAGTCGAGCTGAAGACTCTAAATTCAGAACTATTTCTATCTTTTAGGTGTTTGTAATTCTTTTAGGACTTTAGGTTTTTCTTTTCTTTAAGTCAATAAAAATAACGTTAAAAGCGGTTGAGGTTTTTTTTTTCTTTGGGTTCGATGACCCATTGGGTTAAGGATGTACAAAAGTTTTTAACTTGATTCGTTGTAGCGTGAAGTAGAGTCTCATAGGCGTGTCTTGATTATTATATTTTCCTTTGCATCGAGTGCATTGTCTATTTTCTAAATCACAATGTTGTACTAAAAAGTAAGTTAGGATTAATAATTTCAATGCTTCAAACATGTAATCGTTTTATGGACTTAAAAATGTTTAAGGTTTAATGTATTCGCTTTTAACGCCTTTTCGATTATTATTATTTTTATGAGCTAACTGCTTATAGCGAGTTTTGAGCTTTGTTGAAGACTATTTTGCAATGGCGGTAACTTCGTATTCTATCTACGGTTTGCTTATATTCCTTGGCGTTCTCGGCGTGCTTGGACCACTCCAATATTACGCTTTTACTTGAGAGCCGTTTCCAGAGCTAAATATTTTCTAGCGTTCTCATTTTTCTTTGTCATTGACATGTTTAAGTGGAGGTAGAGACTTAGCTATGTTGTGCTATAATTAAAAATTAAAAAAGCGGTATGGTAGAAAATTTTAGAAAAATTGCAAAAATTGAATAAATGCCATATTATTTATCTCGCGCTTAGAATTGTGAGTTCCTAGCTAAGAATTGATAAGAAAGGAACCAAGTTGGATGAGTACGTGATCATTTTATACTTATGTGAATGTAAATTTAAGGATATTCATGCCGATTGTTGCAAGTAGTTATTTATTATTCGATTACTCAATCTTTGAATCGATTTTACGCATTTAATTATAATAATCTGAAGAAATTATGTGTAGATTGCGTAGATGATTGGTTATGTGAATTCGATATCGATATTTATCTGCGATGTATTTTTATCTTCAGCCATTAAAGCGAGTAATAAGCTTGAGATTTATACGTGTTTTAAAAAAGTGTTAAACAACTGGCTTGTAGAAATATTACCAAAGTAGCTTCGCGCTTATGGTAATATTCAATGCTATTGACCAATCCGTGAAAGGGGATTCTTGCAATGCATAATTTACTTTTAAAGCATGTTTCTTTCTTGAGATGTGTTAATACTTGAAAATATGAAAATGTGAGAAAAGAATTCAACTTTTAAGAGGCCGATTATTTTTCTCGGTCTCCAAGTCCAAAACCTCATAGATAACACTCTTGCTTATTGCGCGATGTCTTTACCCATCGCGAGGCTTAAAAAGTGGGAATCTTGATGTTGGTAGGTTGAGATTGCGAAGTTAGCATCAACTCCAATCTTGCCGCGATTATATAAAATTGAATGCGCATGCACACATCACCGATTCACAGCGAGTAGTGAATAATGGATACCTAATGAGCATGACTGGTATGAGTTGCCTCGAAGTCTCTTGCATAAGTATGATCGACCATGGAAAATGTTGTCTTGGGAATGACTAATTGATGATTTGTTCGGGACGATGAAAGTCTAAGTGGGAGTGAATTGATGACGGTCAAAATATATACCCGTAAAAGTCATCAACATTATCCTTAAATCGAGCCTAATAATATATATTTTATGTTAAATCATATATGTATATTGATTATTTAATGTTACGTGATTTATAGAATATAAATTGGTATTTATCCGTTTTTATCATTTAAATACAATTTCTTGTGCAATAAATGTTTATTTTGTAGATAAAGATAAATTGGAGATTTTTCCCAAAGAAGAAGATAAGTTTCAAGGCAATTGAAGTGGAATCGATTAAATTGAGGATAAATATCGGCGCAACGACGAAAAGAATGCGAGGATACAAGAGCGGCGAGCCAATCCAATTTTGGAGGACTCGTTGGCGACAAGCCTCTTTATTGTGGGGGGCGAGCCTACGCCTATCGGATTAGCTTGGAATTATCTAGCGGCGTTTTCAAACTTCATTTGGATTTAGAAACCTATCTCTGGATCGTTCGAGCTTATCCCATGCGAATTTTACTCCTACATATATTTGTACTAGTTCATTAGCAAAAACATACCTTACACAACTCATAATAAAGTTCTCGATTTTTCTGAGTGGTTTTTATACAAGTTACGCAATTATGTAAGTTCTTGTATTTATTTTCTCTTAGTTTTTATAATTAATTCCCAATTATTATTTATCGGTTGAGATTGTTATTTCTTAGTTAAATGATGTAGATCTAGGATTTAGGCGTGAGGTGTGAGGGATTCCTCGTCTATAAGGATCCGCACTCCTCGCGCTATGTCTTGTGATCTATGTATGACTTTGTTTTGATCAATAATCGTGTTTCTAGTAGATCTATAATTACTTTATGAATTTCTATTTTATCCGTTGCGTAGAAAGCGCTAAGATTTAGTTGTTCGCCGAGTCGATCAAGCCCACGTCTTTATGGTGTGATTGTCATTTAGAATTTCTTATCTTAGTAGGTATGGCTACTGCTACGTTGCTCGTCTGTTTTAATTAGCGTATTATTAGGAAATACCAATATAGTGCTCGCCGGTCGGCTCATGAATTGATCTTCCGAGACTTCGGTCGAGATCTAGATCTGTTTTGTATTTGGGAATTGCTAGCACCTAGTTATCGTACATCGTAGATTAACAGGAGACCTAAAAAGTAAATGTTAATGGGACGAAGGACTGATGCGATCGCTTAGGAAATGCGCTAACCACGAGGAATGTTGCCTAGGTGAGAATACGGTTAATATCGGCATCCTAGTTTTATGGCGTGCAAGTTATATGAGATGGAGGCCTAAAAGCGCGAAGTCACGTAATGTAGCATAGTAATCTAGATGGCCTACCCGAGCTAGATCTAGTTTAGGGATGACTCCGTAGCCACTATAAAGAGATACGAACCGGGTTAATAGTTAGTGAGTCTAGTTTATTTATGTATAATCTCAGATCAAGCGATAACATAATAATTGGGGAGGTTAATTATGTTGTATAATTATGTTGTATTTATTTATGTTGTGCCGAGTCGTGTCAATTTATCTTTTCTTGTCCTTTGTTGGTCATAGACCGTTTTTATGTGTGCTTGACATGCTTAATTAATTATTTATAAAATGACCCACAATTGGTTCCCTATGGGATCGACCTTGATTCGCTATAGCTATACTACGACGGACCTAGTCCTCTTGCTAGTATAGCATATTTTATTAAAAGTAAATTCGTAAATATTGTGAATAGTGTACATTTTAATTAATTTTCGTAGTATAAAGTTAACCTATAAGTGTCATAAAGCGAATTGGGGCGGTCCCCAGAATTTGGTGAACTTCGCTCCCAGCCCGATACTGAATTCGGGAGAGCAAGCCAGGATTTTACAGTCGGTTTCTGTTCAGTTTCATTTTACCTAGTCTCTGCTTTGTGTTTTCGTATTTTTCATAATTTTTAGAGTCTGTTTTAGTTTCGTTTTTAATATATAGTCTAGTTAAAGGCCTAGCCTTTTATGTTTTTAATTGTTTTATTGTTTTTTGTTATTTTATAGTCGCTACTTGGAAATCGAAGGAACCGCTTGAGCCATATAATCCTGAAATAGAGAAATTTGCAAGGCGAAATAGGATGTTAGCTAGAGGCTGGCTAAGCAAGGAAGAGGATCCAAATCTTGAGGAAGCGAGCACAATTGGAAGAAGGACATACAACCGATCATTACGAGCATTACGAATCGAGGGCGAAATGGAAGGCATTCGAACAATCCGAACCGGTACTTAATCTGAAGTTATTAATAATGCCAATAATGTTAATAATGCTAATAATGGAAACCAAGCCCCTAGCTCAAGGAGCGAGGCATACTTTCTGAGTTATGCAACACCTACTTATTGAGCAATTCATTCCCATTATCATAGCACCGCAAGACCAGACTGAAGTCTATCACCTAGGCCTAATGTAATTCAAATGGTGACCAACTATTCCACTTTTCATGGAATCCAAAGCGAGGATCTGGTGTTCACGTGACAAATTTCTTGGAAATCGTTAGCTTTGTGAAGCGAAATTAATCCCGGAGGGTAACATTTCGTCTTAACCTTTTCCCTTCACTTTGAAAGATAAAGCTAAGCAATGGCTTCTCTCTTTAGAAATTTGGATCTATCATTACTTGGGAACAATTGTTGCAAAAATTCATGAATAAGTATTTTCCTTTAGGAAAAACCTTTAAATTCACCTTGAGATAACTTAGGATTTAAGCAACAACCTGGGAGAGTTTTGATCAAGCTTGGGAGCGTTTTAAGGAAGCTATGAGAAAGTGTCCTCATCATGATATCTCTCTTTGGCTTTTAATGCAAAATTTTTACCATGGATTGAGAGAGGTGAGAAAATTAGAGTAGGCGCCTCTAGCAATGGAGCATTTGTTCTTTTATCTCTGAGGAGGCACAAGGAAAGATGGAGCAAATAGCGATGAATAGTCAATGGGAGGCAATGACATAGCTCTGCGAAGATGGCGACATATTTGAGGATAGTGCATCTACCAAAATCTTAGAACAAGCTGTATGCATTATCAACAATAAGGTAGATGGAATGCAAGAGAGGATGGCAAGAGTAGAAAGGGGCTGGAATTGAAGTAATTCATCAAAGTGAGAATCTTTGATCTTGAAGAAGCCAATTATATTGGGAGACAAGGAAATCAATGGGGAGGATATAAGCCTAATCATAACCATCTGGATTCCGATAGTGACCTAATCGTGAGTGAAGGGCCTAAACCGCCTACTACTTATGTACCCAACAAACTAACACTTTTGGTTGGGAAATTTTGCAATAGAAAAATTGAGCAATGTAATTCTTGACAATATGGGACAACTTTCAAAATATATGGCTGAGTTAGCCACTAACTTTAGCCAATATTGTTAGAAAAACGATGCTAAGGTGACCAATCAAAGCCATAGTCAAAATCTCACTCACCAAATAGGACAGATTAGGTGAGCAAGTCTCAACTAGACCTCCTGGAGGATTGCCAAGCAACAACGATAAAAATCCTAAGGATTTGAATGCGATCATGACTAGAAGTGGGAAAGAAGTAACTCACCATCTTTAAAAAAGAAAGAAAGCCGTAGAGAGTAAGGATGGTGAGCCAAGCAAGGAAGCAAATGCCTCTGGAACCTTGCTTTGGAGCAAGAAACCTATAAGGAACCCTCTTGGCCCAAGAGTTGAGCTTTATAATAATAAGTATCCTATTTTCACTTGATGTCGATCCTTCAACCTTACCTTATCCTCCATGCAAATCTAAGCCTAAGGTTGATGACAAAGGTATAAGAAGTTTATAGATATCTTTAGAAAGTTACACATCAATATACCTTTAGTTGAAGCACTTGCGGAGATGCTGAGTACACCAAGTTCTTAAAGAAGTTGTCTCTACTAAGAGGAAACTCTAGATTTAGAGACCATTTGCCTAAATGAGGAGTGCTCGACCATTCTTCAACATAAGTTACCCGCTAAGTGCAAGGATCCGGGAAGTTTTCTCATTCCATGCACCATAAGTAACGTATGTTTGAACAAGGCCTTGTGTGATCTAGGAGGCGAGTGTAAATCGATGCCTCTATCCATTTTTCAAAAGCTAGGTATGAAAGACCTTAAAAGACTTCAATTACTTTGCAATTAGGTGATCGATCAGTTAAGGAACCTTGTGGAGTGGTTGATGATGTGCTAGTAAGAGTTGAGAAATTTGTGTTTTCTGTCGACTTTGTTGTGCTAGATATGGAAGCTAACTCTGAAGTGCCCCTAATCTTAGGAAGACCTTTTATGGCCACTAGTGGGGACGCGACTTATCGATGTTTACAAAGGAGAGTTAGTGTTAAGAGTTAATGGAGATGAAATAGCATTCAACGTGTTTGACTTTATGAAGACACTGATGATGGAGAGGATGCATGTTTCATGTTGGATTATGTTGACAAGCTTGTCAATGACTTCCAACAATATGAGGATATTAAAGATTTCCTCGAGGCTACTCTAGAGTTAGAGGATGAAGTGCCATATGAAAAGAGCGAGGAAGAAAAAGTGATATGGCCTGGATGTAGTAGAAGAACCCCTGGCCATGTTGAGGAGATGAAGTCTACCGAGGTTGAGAAATTCTACCATAGACCGATGTGGCATAAGTTCTTTGAACTTAAGATGACTGGACAAAAGTTAAAGACCTCGTTTGAAGAACCACCTACCAATTTGACATTGAAGCCTCTGCTGCACATTTGAAGTATGTATTCCTTCAAGATGAGACCTTGCCGCTTATTATTTCTTACGCCGCCTTGAGTGAAATACAAGAAGAAAAGGCGATGAGAGTGTTGAGAGAATATCGTGGAGCATTTGGATGGACAATAAGCGACATTAAAGGCATTAGCCCTAGTGTCTGCATGCATAAAATCTCCGTCGATCCTGCGCAAAGAAAGCGGTTGCACAACCGAAAAAGTTTGACTCCACAATTAAAGGGCGTGGTTAGGAATGAAGTTATTAAGATGTTAGAAATGAGAATCATCTTTCCTATCTCACGATAGTGAATGGGTTAGCCCGATCCACGTAGTTCGAAAAGGGGTTTGGCGGTGCAAGCCAGCGAGTTAAATGAGTTGATTCTGTTAGACTCATTCTTGGTCATAGAGTGTGCATTGACTTTAGGAAGTTGAATGATGCAACTCGTAAGGATCACTTCCCTCTTCCCTTCATTGATCAAATGCTCGAGAGAGGCCCGGCGGACATGCGTTTTATTGCTTTCTTGATGGTTACTCAGGATATTATCAAATTCATATCTCACCCGAGGATCGTGAAAAGACCAACTTTTACATGTCCATACGGAACCTTTGCACAATAGAATGCCACTTTGGTTTGTGCAGCGCACCGATAACGCGTTCAAAGATGCATGATTTCTCTGTTTGTTGATATGGTTGAAGATTTCCTAGAGATCTTTATGGATGATTTCTCCGTATTTGGTGATGATTTGATTCATGTCTCACGCGTCTAGCAAGAGTGTTGAAGAGATGCGAGGAGGCGAATCGGTGTAATGGGAGAAATGTCATCTTATAGTTCTTGAAGGTATAGTACTTGGCCACCGTATTTCAAAAACAGATTATAGAGGTGGATAGAGCAAAAGTAGAGGTGATTGAAAAGCGCCTCCACCAACCAATCTTAAGACTTTGCGAGGTTTTCTTGGCCCGCGAGATTCTACCGCCCGGTTTGTGAGGACTTTTCCTTAATCTCTCGACCTCTTCTTCGAGTTATTGGCCAAGGATGTGCCATTTGTGTTTACTAATGAGTGCATGAAAGCTTTCAATAAGTTAAAGAGCATGCTTATTACTGCACCCATTCTGATTGTGCCTGATTGGAATCTACCTTTTGAGTTGATGTGCGATGCAAGCGATACTACTGTAGGTGCAGCCTTAGGACAACGGAAAGACAAGATCTTTAGGCCCATCTACTATGCTAGTCAAACTTTGAATACTGCTCAAAGGAATTATGCAACTCTTTGAGAAAGAGCTTACAGGTATTTGTTATCATTGCGTTTGACAAGTTTAGATCTTATCTAGTGGGATCTAAGGTCACTGTTTGGACTGACCATGCGGCTTTGAAGTATCTTTTAGCCAAACAAGATTCCAAGCCAAGGTTATTAAGATGGATTCTACTATTGCAAGAGTTTGATGTAGAAATCCGTGATAAGAAAGGATCTGAGAATCTGGTTGCGGATCATCTTTCCCATTTACAAATAGAGGATACTCGAGATTGGAGAAACATTTCCTGATGAACAGTTATTCTCCATCACGGCTATACATGGGAAAGATGATTGTGCTGCGGTATCTTTGCGTGTTGAGGTTGTGAAGGAGAAGAAACAACCATGGTTTAAAGACTTTGTGAATTATCTATCCGTGAAATGCTTGCCACCAAATCTCAACCCCCAAGAAAGAAAGAAATTCTTTAAGGATCTTAGGCACTATTATTGGGAAGAGCCCAATCTTTTTAAGCTAGGATCCGAAAATGTCTTTAGGAGATGTGTGCCGAAAGAGGAGATGTATGATATCTGAGACATTGCAATGCTTATGAGGCGGAGGACATTATGGAGGAGACAAGATGGTTGCGATAGTTCTCCAATGTGTTTTTCTTGGCCCACTTTGTTCAAAGATGCGCATCAATATGCTAGATCTTGTCATTCTTGCCAAATGACGGGAAATATCTAGAGAAGAAATGAAATGCCACTTTGAAGAATATCCTAGAGGTGGAATGATGTATGATAAAAATATAACTATATTATATGACTTTTTATATCGTATTTACGATAATATCGTATAAATTCTATAAAAATATATCTAAAAACTCATAAAAATCTAAATCGTTATAAATAGATATTATCGTTATAATTTTAGTAAAAATTATAGTTTTTTAAGTCGAAATTATTGTGGCTCGTGTTTTTAGTATTGAGGTATGTATGATGGAAAACTGAAGAATTAAAATCGAAACAGTAGAAAACCGAAGAAAGATATTTTTCAAAGTCCGGCCCGAACCGAAAAAACCCGGCCCGAGCCGGAATCTCCCTGCCACCAGCACATGGGCACTGACACCAAGGAATCTCCACTGTAGCACCGGCCCGCGCCGGCCTTGTACTCCAGTCTATAAATACTCCTCAGTTGCAGGCTGTAGGAAGTGTACCAATATATATATCACTTCTATATATATATATATATATATATATATATATATATATATATATATATCTTGTCTTTAATTGGTTTCTAGTTCTGTAAATACCGTAAACGGCACTCTGCCGGAAATAATAATGTAGTATAAGTCTCGTGTAATACTTAGAAGGATTATCAAGGCTCGTTGTTGTTAAATGAGTTGCTATTTCCGGAGAATACGGCTCTAATGCTTCAATTGTACTGCAGTAACATTCTAATGTATTTATGTTTGTTTGTTGTTATTAGTATCTATATATTAGTTATAATGATATTAGGCTAACTCTATATCTAGCCAAGATATGAAATTAAATTAGTTTTATCTTTTTAGGGAAATAGATGATGACTATGTTAAAATTGAATTAAAATCGATTATAATGAATCTCTTTCTATTTGAGCTTAATGAAATGTTAAAATTGAATTAGCTACTCGATTTAACAAGAATCGTAACCTAATGATGAACTGACCAGAGAAGTTAGGATACGCGATCACGAATAGAAAGACCGGAGGGTAAAAATGGCCGTCGACAAGCGGAATCCTATTTCCTACCGAAGCGATTTGTCCTAGAAAAATAAATCTTATTGAAAATTGACTCAAGATATTATCACGTTAAAAATCACTGTTTAATTGAGCAATACTCAAAATACCGGCCGTATGATAAAAGCGGAGTTCAGAGCTTGAGGATGACATTAGGCGAGGACTTTTGGCATATGACAATTTCATACGCTCGTGTGAGGAGGAGTTGTCTAGCTTAAGAGTACACCGGTTCATATATAATTGAATAACCTTAAAATAAGGATAGATCAAGCACATCTATTTCTACTAAAAGAGATATTGATTGATGACATATTCTTGGCTAGTTTCTAATAATATTACTAGTATTTATATTCTATATATTGTATTGGTACTATATATATATATATATATATATATATATATATATATATATATTTATGTATCTATATATATTCATTTTAGTTTTATGCATTTATTTCTTGTTTTAATTTTATTTACGGTTTCACGATTACAAAAAGGAAAAGCTGCGACTTAGATTGAGTTAATAATGTGCTTCTTGGTGTTTAGCCACACTCTGAATTACCACACGCTTCCTCGAGGATTCGACATTGACTCACCACACTAGCACTACAATTTGACCCGGTACACTTTGCCGTAAGGATTGTATAGCATAGAAATAGTTAAATCGACTTTTAAAGCGCGCGCCGTTGCCGGGGCATACGGCGCTAATTCATTGTGTCTATGGTTACTACTTGTATTAGCTCAAAATTCTCGAGGATAAGTCAACACTCTTCTTATCACATTTCTTTTTATTTTTTTTGGTACTTACCTTATAAGTAAGTTGCCAATTTTACTACTATCAATTTCGTGTTATTTTCTATTTTCGATAGTTGATGACCCGAAGCGGTAAGGCCCAGCTCCTCTTATAAGCCTGACATAAATACTTATTTAAAGGCGATTAAGAGTAGAGAGTAAGCGTGGTCATACTAGTCGAGGAAATCGACGAATCATCATCAAATCAAGAAACTAGAATGGCCGAAACTAGTGATGAAACACCTGAACAAGGGCTAGAACATGCCCAAGGACATGGACAAAACCTTAATCAGACTTTACCAATACCAAATAACCAGAATCCTAAAAATTGAAATAATCAGAATCGGAACCAGAATAATCATAATAATCCTAACCTACCAAACCCGAGACCTATCTGTGATCAGACCGTAAGGAGAAATCAGGACTAATAATCCAATTCATTTACCAAATGAAGGAGCAAATAATTTCAAAATAAAATCTCATCTTTTGGTTTAATTGACACAATAGCCCAATTTCTAGGAGAGGATGATGAAGATCCACATCATCATCTCTATCTTTCGAAGAATTGTGCAATCTGACCAAGAGTCAAGGTGCTCATCGTGAATTAACGAGGATGTCTATGTTTCCTTTTTCTTTAAAAGGAAGAGCCACGAGATTGGTTTATGTCACTCCATCATCATTCATTGACAAGTTGGGAGGAGATTCAAACCGAGTTCTTAAAGCGATATTTTACTCTGGTAGAAATTTGGAATTAAAGGTCGAAATTGCTAATTTTAGACAAGGATCGAAGAAAGCGCTTAGGAATGCTTGGGAAAGATTTAAGAAACTATTAAGAGCACATCACGGTCATGGTTATTCCTTAGATATGCAAATTCAGCTTTTTGTCGTAAATTAAGGAAAGACTTACGTGCAGATGTAGATCATGCATGTGGTGGTTCGTTAATGATGAGTGAAGCCCAATTAGTTTACGATGCTATTGAAAAGATTTCCAAAAATAACCGAATGTGAGAAACCGGTTCTAGCACAAGAAAAGTAGCATTTGCAGGAGAATGTACATCGAATACGGAAGTTCTAGCACACTTGGAGAATTTGAGTAGGAAATTTGATGGCTTACAAGCTAGTAAGAATACTAACTCGGAGAATAATCTAACAAATGACTACTCAAATCATGTTAATGTATCATTAGGGAAAGAAGAACCAGAAGGATATTCAAGGGAGGAGGTGAGTTTTTTACAACAGCATAAGAATTTGAACAACACGTATTCAAACTCGTTTAATGCTATTAGAAGAGATCACCCTACTTTTCGTTGGTCCGAAAACCTAGTAAGCAATGCCAACCACCGTATCGATTCAATATAAAATTACAGTATAGTAATCTGTTTATCAAGGAGATGCACATAAATCAAAATCTGCAATCATTGCTAGATCATATCCACAACATACTATTCAAAGTATACAGTCACCCAAAGTTCAACTCAACTTTGAAGGAGTTGATAAATGGGAAAAATTAATAGAGAACATGATGTGTGTAGTATCTACTCAAGCTCAAAATGTAGAAACTATGATCACTTCTATAGGTATAGTCACTAAGGATATGAGTGCGTTGAAAACATCCATGAGTGGACATGATACGAGAATGAGAACTATAGAAGCATCAATAAGGAATATGGAAGATCATTTGAGTAGAAGGAGGCGTAAAGCAGTAGACCTCTAGGAGGATTACCAAGTAATACCGAAAAGAAACCGAGAGAGGTAAATCTTTTTGTTATTACGAGGAGCAGAAAAACTCTGTGGAAATCTTGGAGCAGAAAACTTAGGAGATAATGAAGTAGAGAATGATTTAGATGGTAAAATTGAAAGCGAATATAGAAACCTCGGATGAACTTGAATTTCTTGATGAAGAAGAAGAAATTATTGAAAATTTCTTAAGACAAAATAGTAATGTTGAACACTGAAAGTAAGAATGAGGAATGGGTCAAAGTTCCTAGACTTCTAAAAGATCCAATGGATAAAGACCTAAGAACCTTATTTAAGGAACATGTTAGAAAACAACAACTCAAGAAAAGAAAGGAAGATTTGCCAATAACGAAAAAGGAAAAATTGATCTGAAGAAGTTTCAAAGAAAGATCGTATGATAATGAAACATGGCGACAGTTGATTCTCAAAGATTTAAGGAAAAAGGAAAAGAGAATTAACTTCGGAACCAAAGGTTATAGATTTGGAATCATGCCTTACCCACCTAAAGATCAAATTAAAAG